>CM065053.1:263463964-263671464 GCA_032883995.1 Coronaproctus castanopsis
TATATATATATATATATATATAAATTGCAATCTGACTTATGTAGCCAAATTGGCAACTGGGATGTGAGTTATGACAGGATGGAAGATGTTATTCAACAATGACCATTCCGAACTACCTCTCCAATCATTCAAACCGGCGGGAAAGATGTAGGCGTGTTTTAATCTGCGAAGTTTATTGACACGATTTAATAAATCTACCGTCAGCTGGTTAGGGTGACCGTCTAACTTATGTAAGTAACCTTTATTGTGTGTCGAATGATTCAATTATAATTATTTTATAATATTATTCTCATTGTTGTCAATATTTAATTTTATCAATAAAACTAAATCTCATGAATTTTTCCCTAGTATATTGTTAAAATTGAAGAATTTTTAAAATTTCTATAACGTTCAAGCGCTTACTGGACATGGTAAGTTTGGTTCCTATTTATTTCGGTTCAAGCTTGCTGAATTTTTGGTTCGCACTTGTTGTTTCCTTAATGCTGAGAATGGTATCAAAAACATTTGATTCGATTGCTCTGTCTTTTTTGTCATCAGATCCAACAGTCAACTTTCCTTTATTTTTAAAAAATTAGTTTATTTATTATCGGTTTTGTTTATTGATTATTATTATTATTACTCAATACATACTTCCTTGATGATTTATCGGACTATGTTTCTCAACCCCCGACCATCCTATTTTTTCTTTTCGTTTTAGTTACAGATTGCAGGGAACTCTATCACACATACCGATTTAATCTTTTGTATTATACTAGTTGTTTTTCTTTTGTTTCAGCTATACAACACTTACACATAGTTATTTATTAAGTAGTTCCGTGCACCTTTATTACAAATTATTTAATACGTTTGTTCCACCGCGTAAATGCGCAATTGGGGGAATCATTAAAAATATATACAGTCGAATCCGCTTTAAGGGACTCTGGATAAGAGGGACAGCCGTGTATTAGGGACAATCAGCAAAACCCCGAATCAAACGTATAAAATGAAGGTTATTTTAGTTCGCTTTAGTGGTACAACGCCTCCGTTATAAGGCACAAAGATTTAGACTTTCAAGGCAATAAATAGTGAGACGAGCGATAAGCCAGCCGATATAAAATGACACTTCCGGCCGTAAAACGAAAATATTCACAAAAACAAAAATTGAATAAAAATGTTTTAGTCATTTTTACAAATCGTTTTTGTTTAAGTGAACATTTTTGTTTTTTCTTCGTTTTGTTTGAGATGTCCTTTGACATTCTTTCATTGACGCTATACTGTTTTTTGCTCTGTACGTTTATTAATTATGCACTCTCCGATAGCTTATTATGTTCTTAGTTTAGTTCTGCAAAAACTGTATTTAGATTTTTTTCTTAGGAAAATTTTCTTTTCTTTTTTTAGTTCTGGTGAATTTTTTGTATGAATAAAATGTCGCGTAAATGTTTATCATTAAAGGAAAAAATTTCTATCTTAGACAATATCGACATTCAACCTCCCAATATGCCTACTCGGGAGTTAGCAAAAATCGTGGGCGTCTCCAAAAACACCATCTCCCGTTTAAAAACAGATGAACAGAACTTATGTAAAAAAAAATGTAGTAGTACTGAAAAGGGAAGTCAGGTGGTGGAAAGGAAACGAAAAAGAGAAGGTAAAAACCCAGAGGTTGATGAAGCTCTTAATTTATGGTTTAGCACAGTAACACAAAGAGGTCTTCATGTCAGTGGGCCAATGTTAAAATTAAAATCTGAAGAGTTTGCGAAAAAAATGGGTTATGAAGACTTTGCACCTACGAATGGTTGGCTTACTTACGTTACGTATTACACTCGCCCGATGTGATGTACGTTGGACAAAACTTTGTATTTTAGGACAGTCATTTGAACTTGCAATGTGTTCTTGACCACAGTTGGCGCAACAGACTTTATCATTTTTTTTACATTCTTTAGTACTGTGATTCTTAGCGCAAATTAAACATCTAGGAGTTAAGGTGCAGTTTCATGACACGTGATTAAACCTTTGACAGTTAAAACATTGCAGAATATTTCGTTTAGGTCTATATTTTTCCCATGTAATCATACAGTGAAGAATTTTTTTTATCTCAAAGATTTTTCGAATGTTTATATTATTAGGGAAATAAACAAGAAATATTGGTAATGAAATTTGTTCAACATTTGGTACGTTATGATTATTTCTTTTAAATTGCACAATATTATCAACCTTTACGTCGGGAAAGTTCTCGTTTGACATCGTTTGCGTTTATACCGAACGGGACACCTTTTAATATCAACTTAACAGGCTTCCTATGTTTGGGCAGGTGCGTGTAATATTGTATACTTTTTTTTCTCAAATATTTTAACAATTTGTCGTAATCACCATCTTCATTCGTAAAAATTAAAGTACGATTACCTCGAATTTAACGCTGAATTTCTTGTTCGAATTGTTCTACAATCGTACGATAATTGACCAACGGAAGATTAAGTATTGTAATCGGTGGAAATTTTATCGATTGCTGTTGTTGATGCACAGCATGATGTACAACAGCTTCGTCAACTTGGAGTGCAGCGTACTTGTATCGTTATCATAGTTTATCGTAGAACTGTTTTCTTCTATTTTAAGTTTCTTTGTTCCTGTTACGAACGACGTAACCGGCGCTTTACGAGCTGTATTACTCTTTCCTTTTCTAGCCCCTCGTTGCCGCCACGACACCGTCATTTCTCTGTCATTCATATCCACGTTATTATCGTCGTCGTCGTAATTATCATAATCTTCAATAGCCATTTGATCAACCCAGCTAGCATGAGCCTGCTGCTGTTCTATCTCGCTATGAGACGAGCAAGCAGCTTTTGAATTGGTAGGGAGAGTGTGGTTCATAGTAGCGCGAAACCTACCACACCGCCGCCCAAAACACACACACGAACACAATATATTAATCGGTGTTGAATTAAACGCGAAAGACACAAACTTCGATCGACATGATTATGTATTAAAAATTTAAAAGTGCAATACAGCATATCTTAGAAGCTATTGAAGACAACCTGGTAACAGTTTCTACAATGGCAAAAGATATCAGTTACACAATAACAATACTGCAGGCTATACAAATTTGTTGCTGATAGCTGGAGAAAAGTCACTTTTATGACAATTCAGAACTGCTTTGCTCATTGTGGTTTCAAGGAGTCCGATTATGAAATTGTTGAAATGGAAAGTAATGAAACACCGAATGAATTACTATGTGTGACCAACTGTGAACAATTTTCAGATATTGACGCCAATCTGCCACGCTGTGACAATAATATTGAAGATTTGGATAACGAAATTATGGAAAATATCACGAAGAAGAAACAAATACAAGAATCAGAATGTGATGATGACACGGATGACATTTCCTTACCTCCTGTGTCTACTGCAGAGGCGAAAAAATGTATTGAAAAGCTCCGGCGGTATTTTATGCAACAGAATAATGAAAGTGCTCCTACGTCATCATTAGATAAGTGTGCAGATTTTGTTCAAACGCAGCAGATGAAGAATTTACACCAAACAACTATAGCGCATTTTTACAGTAAATGAACAATTTTTACAAATATCAGGTCAGGTTCTTTTACCTTTGTATTTTTCTCTTAATTTCCATATAAATAAATATTACAAATTAATAATGTTATAAGTATGTTAATTGTTTACTAAACTGTATATATTCTAACACCCACTCGCTTCAATAAGAGTTTTTAAAAAATTCGCTTTAAGGGACAACCGGTTATAAGGGACAAATGACTTCCGCCCGATGTGTCCCTTATAAGCGGATTCGACTGTATATATAACTAAATCTTATTTACGTAGGGCACATTTATCAGTGTGTAAAGGTTTTACTTACACGTATTAATTTATCCACTTGAGCAAAAATATACACACAAATATATATATATATATATTCTTGCGCGCGTGGAGCTTGTGTGATTGCGTGACGTAGAAGATATATGATAATCACCGTTTGATCATAACGAGAAAAAGCCCCCCCAAAAAAGTAAAATAAAAAAAAAAGAGCGAGGGAGAAAGAGATAGGTTAATTGCGTAATTATCGGCCTACATTGTTATCGCCGTCTCTTTTCCTTCAATCCGGTATCTTCGTATCGTTAGATTGTGTTATCGAGATTAACTTCACCGAGATCGATAATTGAAATTCACACGAATCGAAATGTATAAATAAATTAAGTGAGAATTATATTTATATGATTTTCTTTCTTAGTATGGAAGTTGTACGTATTATCGGAATTGTGTCGGTATTGGCGATAATCATCGCACAACGGGATGTTCAATCCATTAGCGAAGTTGTGGTAAGCAATTATTCGATAATCTTAATGGCGATAATTATATGATTCGAACTGACGAGTTGTTTGTAGTAATTTAAATTTGGTCAGCTGCATTTTATTATATAGTAAATAAATAAATAAAGTGACAGTCTTATTGTGTATATATAACATCTTCAATTCTATGGCCTTAATACCGCGAAGGCCTGCAACTAGCGTCAGTCCATATTTTTGTTTTATTCCATCTGTTCGTTGAAATACCTTCGCTGGCATATCCTCCTGGTATTCCATGTAGGAAAGTATGTATGAGTGAGCTTGTTTTCCTTGTTACGTGTCCAAACGAAGCTATTCATCGCGAACTTGGGGTCGGCATGGCCGACGAAGCAATAGAATAGCGGGCTGGAAGTTACGCAATGCGCACACACTGATACTGCAGTGAGCTAATAGCTGACGTTCGGGACGTCACACCCGTCAGATCATTGAAAAGAACTAGAGTTCGCGAGTTAATTTAACAGACGGACCGAATACATTAACGGATCTATTCCCCCCTTATAAGACGATGATACTTTTTTTAGACAGCCTACTCGGTCAAGAATTAATTTTTTTTTATTTTATTTCTTTTATTTACAGACGCTCGGTTACTAAGATCATTTGCGTCTAAGGGTAATTAATTAATGCGGGTTCTGCAACAAATTTTAATAATATATCTATTTTTTGAGGGTCATCCTGTAGTATTTCTCCTAGTGAACTGGTTGATATATTGCAAAGGTTTTGTTTGCATATTTTGCACATTTGAGTAGTATGTGGTGTACTGTTATTATTACATGTTGGGCATTTTGGAGCAGGTGTATTGTTCAGTAGGTATTGTGATGTAAGTAGGGTGTGGCCTATTCGTAAAGTTATAGCTACTTTGTTGCGCCTTTTATTTTGTTCTGTGGTTTTCCAGTGTCCTAAAATTGGTTTGATTTGAAAAGGATGTGTGTAAGCGCACAGGATCTCTCAGTATTCCTGATATAAAGCGTTGACTTTTCGTTTGTGAGTGCAGATGTTATAATTTTTATGTTTTTTGATTTTGTTCTGGTGGCTTTATCAACTATTTCATTTCCTGTGATTTCCGAGTGCGCTGGAGTCCAAAGGAGCACTATTTGATTTTTTTTTGTACGAGCTTATCGATGATGAAGTTTATATTTAGAATATCTAAGTTAGTATTTTTAATCAGTTTATCTGTTGTAGAGGGGATATCGAGTCGGAGCATATTATAAAGTTATTTTCGTGTTTTTCTTTGACTATATTTTTTAACGCTTTGTATATAGCTCTATTAATTCACCTGTGTACACAGATGTCCCAGTAGGTAAGTGGTATGCTTTCTGCCCTTTATATAAGGTAAACAGAAGTGGTTTGGTTTAGCGTCTTAGAGGCGTTGGTGTATATTTGAGTGTAGTTTCCGTAGCTTCCGCTGATAAGTTCATTAAATTTACAATATGTCAGGTGATGTTGAATTTTTACTATGTTTGTTTAGGTCCATATTTATCGTAACTTTGATCCATGGGGCAATTTAGGTAGGTTATTTTTTCTAATTGGGTAAGGTGTATTGAAGTCTATCTAAGAGGTTATGAATTCGGACGGTTGTAGATTTAGAAGCATTAGGTTTATTTCGATACGGGTGGTGTAATTTATTTTCTGTTATGTTATTGTAGACTGGGTGGGATGGAGTGGACAGTAGTCTGATATAATATTTTAGCATGAGTGTTTGTCTTCTATATTTTAGTGGTAGAATATTGGCTTCCACATGTAGAGCTGATGACCTGGTGTGGAATGCTTTTTAATGCTATTCTTATAGCTGTATTTTGTATTACATTTATATTTTTCAATGTGTATTGATTCGCACTATCATAGAGTATACTACCATAATCAAGTCTGCTTAGGATATATGTTTTTTGTAGAGTTGGATTAGTGTCTTTCTATCGGATCTCCAGGATGAATGATTTAGCAACTTTAACATGTTTAGACTTTGATTACAGTTTGTTTTTAGATTATTTATGTGTTTTTTCCAGTTTAATTTCCTATCTAATGTTAGTCCTAATAGGTGTAACGTATCTGTATTTTCAATCGGTGTTGATTCGATTTGTAAGAAAGGAATACTTAAGTTATGTTTTGTGCTAAATATAATTTGTTTAGTTTTAGTAATAGAAAAGGTGAGACCATTTGATGTGGCCCAATTATGTATTTCATTTATAGTATTTTGTAGCAGAAATTCTATATATTTTGTTTCAATGTGCGAGTAGTATATCGAAAGATCATCGGCGTAGATACGATATTTAACTGGGGAGGATATGTGTTGTTTAATATTTGCAACGGCTGTTATAAATAAAGTTGGACTAATTACTGACCCTTGGGGCGTACCATTCTCTTGGATTTTAATTTGCTACACGTAATTATTCTTTGCAAATCACATATGACTAGGGTTGCAGTTTTGTTTTGAATTAAGTTTATATATCGGTTATTAGATTGGTTAACAGATCCTGTGTTTTTTTTTTTTCTAAAACCAAATTGTAAATGGATCTAGTAATTCAAGTTTTTCTAGTTGCCAAAGCAGTCTGCTGTTAATAATTTTTTCGAGTAATTTGCAAAGAGTATTTGTGAGGGAGATGGGTCTGTAGCTAGCAGGGTCTAAGGAATTTTTGTTTTAATAACGGAATTAGGGCAGAAGTGGAAAGACAAAAAAAAAAAAAAGGTGTCCAAAAAATTTTACCGCGTTCCTTTTAATTCTCTTTAATAAGAGGATTTCGACTTTCTGATAATATCGACGCATTTTCGCGGTATTCTAAGCGGCCTTCTACGGATACACATTTCAAAAGCGTCGATTCATTTGGCATCTGTATGTTTTATATCCCAGGTATTTAAATTATACGCCGCTATTGGAAACATTAAGCTGTTGATAAATTTTACCGTATTTCGTTCGGTAATTTCCAAATTTGGATTAACTTCGTTCTCGCGTAGTGAGTTAATCTGCGAGTTCTATTCTCCAGATTTACGAGAACCGCCGAACGTCTTCACCGGAGAAAGATTAAACTATCTGTCGATTTAACCGTATTACTAAGAGCTTCGTTCTTTTAAGTCTCGGGGGGTTAATATATTTCGCCACGGTCATAACTTGATATGTTATTCGCGTCCTCCGTTATTTAGGACGACGAAACTTAAATAATTATATTAATGTTATCATTCTGGAATTTGGAATTTATTATGCGATCAATAGTAACCTTCTCGTCAATACGTATAAGTCGCATTTTTCGCCGACATTTTCGAAATGCGACATCGACTATTTTAGTTCTTTTTTCGTATTTGCTAAATTTCATGCCGAAAGTTGCTGATTTTACGGACGCCAATAGAAACATTCCCTATCGGTCCAGTACTTTTCCCATCATTGGATTATATTGCAAATACCGCGTAATGATGAAACGTAAACATCTGGATGTCAGACTTAGCCGATATATACCGGCTCTAATAGAAAGAAAATCAGAATTGACGATCGAAACCAAAATCCTACTTTATAAGATGCTGTTAAAACCAATTTAGCGGTACGAAGCACCGAAAGCGGTTGTCACTAACAGACTAATTGCGCAACGCTTTCGAAATTTGCGTATGAACGCTTCTTAGTTCATCTCAAATAAAACGTTACGTAATTTGAAAAATTTAGGTATGTAGCGATTTTTTTTTTTAAAAAAATAGATAACAAAAATACGTTAAAATCACTAAATTTTTTTCTTTATGAAAAATCACAACGCTTTTCGGCTGTTATGCCGTTATCAATTTAATAAAATATAAAATGAAAGAATATTAATTTCGGATTACAATTCGCAAAAATCAACAAAATGGAAACAGTATTTATAAACAATGTGACGGTGAATGTTTTAAATAATGTTTTTCATTTTGCCGATGTTTGTAAATTGTAATCCGAAATTAATATTTTTTCATTTCATATATTTTTTTAAACTATTCACTTAATAACGACCTAACATCCGAAAAGCTTAGTGATTTGTCAAAAAAAAAAAAAAAAATTTTTTTAGCGATTAAAACGTTACATACCGATCTCGAGGTGAAGTTGGAGGTGATTTACCTTCTTGAACCGGGTAATCACGATAAGTCAGCGTTAGCGGTCGCAATGATAGATAATTCCGAGGAAGTCGGACGTTTACAGAGAATAAATGTCTCCGATTTAACAGCCTAATTTAATTTTTTATTATATATTCGCTATAAATATATTTAATTTAATATTATTTTTTTCAAAATTTTTGCGTTTTAATTCAGTTGTATATACTTTTATTCGATTATTTACTTCTCGGTGTTGGCATTTTAATTTAGCCGTTATGCAAACCGTGTATAAATAAATAAGTAAATAAATAAATAAATATATTACTAAATATAAAATAAATATTGCCTATACTTTTTTGTTTTAATCGAAAAATCATCGGAGTATGTTTAGTCTATCTAAATTTTTTTAACTATACTTTCATAAAGTTCTTTCAGTACAGAAATCGAATCATGTGGAACTGCTTTTTTATGCGAAATTTTCCACAGTTTTACCCACTCTACCGAATTAGTCACCAACACTTAAATTTATCTTTTGATATTCCAGTGTTTCCCCCCTTCCCCAATTATTTGTCTTAATAGCGCGTTGAGTACAGCGGATTTCGGTTTAATACAGAAGTTAAGCAACGGTACTTGGATGGGTGACCGCCGGCTCAGTGTGTTGTGTGTTGTTGGTATCTTCCAATTTGCCTGGCCTGCACTGAAATACTGTACATCTTCGATTACTTCAAACAACTTTCCTCGGCAGGCAACAGTCGGGTTGTCAGCGTAGATAAAGTGAATCACGCCTTCGAGAATAGGCTGTTGATGTTTAAATACGTTAAATAATATCGACGCTAACACGTTTCACTGTAGAAGCTCGTTAGGTACCTACGCAAAGGCGAATATAAGGGTGGTGGCTTAGGAGGCCAGAGCTTCCCGAAATGAATAAAGAAATAATAAAGTACAGTAATCTGAATGACAGTAGATTCCCAAATTCAACAACCTATGGTCGAAAAAAGTCTTCGAAAATTTTGCGAAGACTGAATGAATGTATTGTTGCAAATGACGGTCATCTGAACGATATCGTGTTCCACAAATGATTGTAAGCTAATCTCTCATTTTCTTATTTTTAAAGAAATTCAAAAATTTTGATCAAGTAGTTTTTGAGTTATTCATAAAACAACAAAACCGTCCGTCTTCTCTGGGTCACCCTATATATTTCATTAAATTAGTTTGATGTTAATAATAAAATGAGATTTTACATTGTCAAACATTCAAAAGTATTGGGTATTTGACTCTTTTATTTCAGATAAGTGTTTGCGAATGGGTCTCCTGTATAGCGACATCTTGCTCCCCCCCCCGAAGATATAATCTACCTGCATCTACTTGAACGACATGATAATTCACTTACCCTTTTGCTCATGAATAACTCGAAGCAAATTAAACAAAGAAGAAAAGTCTAGGACTTAACTCAATACATGTGGAGAAGACCTAATATGGCCTTTAGGAAAAACTTACGATCTTCTACCTGAAATTCGCACCTAGTGGGAGGTAAATTATGTTCATCATTCACTTCCCTTCTTTCTATATTTATTACAAACTCACTAGATAGCCCTAAGTCTAGTTGTAAGATTAAAAAAAAAAGTAATATTGATTTGTATCAGTCCTGATCGGGGCCATTTGAAATTACGTATATATATATATACTAATATATAAAACTGTAGTCTTTTTGTGATTTTCATTATAATCACAGCGTTGGGCTATTTTTATCGCAAATAAACATTTTTGTCCTATTTGTGATATCAATGCGAAACAAAGCTTTAAAAAAATTATTACACAGGCGAAGCCGTGGGTAACTTTTAGTAAAATAGGTATTTAAGATGCGTATGGCCCAAGGTATACCAGAATATTGGACATGCGTGAGATATTAAATTTAACTTTTATTCGGGAGTATATTCTTACATATATAACTCGTAAGTTTTTCAATAATTGTGTATTGCATGAAAATCAGTATATCTCAACGATCGGAAATAACGACTCCAGGCAACTACCGTTTATGTACACGGAGTATAAGCATAGACGCCTTAAACATAATATACTGTAAATTATTAATATTTAATTAAATGTAATCCGCAAACATTCTTTTTTTTATTTGTGTGTATGTATATATATGTGTATGTATATCTGTATATGTATATATAGGTATTTATTATTATTATTGTTTTCTATCGAATAATATACTTTTTTTTTTTTTCTATGCTTAATGTGATACGAAGCGTTTTATGGAATGGTTTTTTTTTTACAGATTTTTTCCCGCAATTTATATTTGTCAGCCTAGTATACTAATTTATAAGAATTATTACATAAAGAATTTAGTGATTATCAGCGGTAAGGATATTATAATTCCGATATAATTTATATTATTTGTACTTTTGCTTAATTTATGTAAATAGATAAATATTTCTTCTTCTAGTAATATGTGTATATCCAACAGTTCTCCCCTATTTGGATATTTTTAGAATAGCGTTTATTATGAAAAGAATTTCAACGGAACTTTGTAATATGTAATTTTGCTTTCTATCATCACTCGAAATTAATATGAACGACCACCATCATATAAATATACACAATGAAACACATTCGGTTAATATGGACATACAATGTTATTAGCACACGTCAATACACACACATACATATACTTATGTATATAAATATATATATATATATATATATAAAATATTGGATTATTATTATTTTCTTTTAAAAGGTTCCCCATTCCGCACTTGCGCGGTGGAGCAAGTGTATTTGTATTATGTTTATAAAGGTTCAAGGAACTAGTGTACTAATGCTAAAGTATATACAATAAGTGCTGCGAAAAGAAAACATGTAGATAAAATTAAAAAAAAATATATTATGCGGGCGGTAGTTCCCTGCAATGTGTAACTTAATATGTAGAATGGGCAAGGGATGTGAAACATTGTCCCTTAAACCATCAAAGATGTGTGTGGGGAGTTTGTAACTTAAAAAATAAACTTAGTATAAAACAATGTATAGAAGAATATTATATTAAAAACAAATGAAATATATATAAAATATTATTACAAGTAAATAAAATAAAAACCGGATGGTTAACCGGATGGTTAGGTTAGGTTAATATAAAATAATACGTGCGAGAATATTGTACGAAAAAAATTTAAAGAATTCATAGAATGATACTAAAACAACAACTTATAAAACATAATTATACTAAGAATTATTTAGAATAAAGGATACCAGTGCAAGAAAGTGGAAGACTATAAGTCGGCAAGACATTATGTATATATAACAGTTGATTTAGAGCAATAAGAATTGGAATTTCCTACGCATGGCAGACTTCATATATGCTAATATTATGTTCTTAGAGTTTTTCTTAGTGGTGAACTGTCCCTACTACTAATGTTAAACGGAAGACGAAAGCTATCAAATTTCGGACAATAATATAAGAGTTGATTGAACAATACTTTCGGAAAAATAATATTGTTCGCGTCCATTTGGATGCGCGGGCAATAAAATATATCATCGACTCTCTACACAGCCAGTTCTAGAAACTGCTACATATAATTGTTCAAAAAATCAACTCGCTTACTGCTCTCGCGCTTTATTGATTGCTACGACGAAAGAGTCGGAAATTGCAGTCTTTTAAATCGGTACGGTAAATCAGGTGGCATCAGCGAGATATATCAGTCTCTCCTGCAGCTTGGCCGGTTAAAATAATCGCTTCGATTTTTCACTTGCAATCTCGAACAATTACATAAGTTCAATAGTACGACCGGCATTCCCAGTGTTTAAGGCGGAGTTTACGATGTGCTAAAAATTCTCTTCGGATAGTGAACAGCATCTTTTGTATTAATAACGGAATTAATAGACTTATACTATTTATCGGTAGCTTTAATTTGTTTTGTGAAAAATAATGTTATTAATTTTGGAAAGCCGATGAATTTTGAGGAACGCATTAATTAATCAATCAATATTGAAACTATCCTACGTCCTTCTTTGCTAATATTGCAGTTTTTTTTAAAAAATTTTTTCCTGTACTTAAAAGTTTAAAAGTTTAAATTTTAAGTTTTAAATTTTAATTTTATCACATATATATTAGATGTCGTTTTACACGAGTAAGTTGACTGTTAAGGTATTATATAAGGTACTTAACATTCTTCATTATTCAATTATTCATCTATTCGTGATTTTGTTTATATGTTTTGTAAATATATATTCTTCTCTCTCTCTTCTTTCTCGTAATTTCATGAAAAAAAAGTTTTGTAACGATACTTTGGCTTTATATAATAGTATAGATAATGTATTGCGTAAACGTTCGCATCGTATAATCGTCAACTTGTAAGTGGGTAATTTGCGCGTACGTATGACTAATTATCGATATTCGATTTTTTGTTTTAAGGCGAATGAATTTAAAATCGGCCAGACTGAATTCGCCCAAGTATTGAAAAGTGGCCTTTACGTGGACAAGTCTATGCTGATCGAACAATTTCTTAACCACCCGGTGTGCGTCGTAACAGCTCCGGACGGTTTTTTAAAATCTACCAACACGGATATGTTGAAAACGTTCTTTTCAATTAGCAATAATAATAATAATAATAATAATAATAATAATAATAATAATATTAATAATAATACGGCGTACGAAATAAACGGTTGCGAACTGTTTCGTAATTTATCGATTTACAAACGAAGACCGGATATAGTGAAACGTTACTGCGCCCGTTATCCGGTTATTAACGTAAATTTCGACGTTGATCGTTTAAACGCGAATAACGACGACGACGACGAACCGGATTATTATTCTAATAACGATAACGTTTCGAAACTGTACGAATCGGCTATTCGTAACAGTTACGCTGAACATGGTTATTTAGGTGTCAGCGATAAATTAACGGAATCGGATAAACGGTCGTTCGATAATTATCGTCGTGGACGATTTTTCGATAACGAAACATCGATCGAAACCGGTTTACGAACGTTATCGGAATTGTTATCGAAACATTACGACGGTAAACGCGTAATCGTTTTCGTCGACGATTACGATTCGATTATAAGACGATGTCTGTTCCGTACGAAAGATAGTAGCGATTTGAAATTAACCGTCGAACGGACTATCGCCGTTATTACGAACGTTTGTCGCCGGTCGACGAACGACAACGTCGAAATGTGTCTGATAACCGGAACGACGAACGTCGTCGGATCGAATAAAAGTAGTAAATCGTGGAAAAAATGTTCGTTTTTACGAAACGATAATCCGTTCGTACGTTTTTACGGTTTCACTAAAAGCGACTTATTAAACGTTATATATAACCATAATAATAATAATAATAATAATAACGGTAGTAGCGAAACGATCGTCGAACGTTTAGACGTTATGTACGGCGGTTACAAATGTTCGCTAAGCGGCGGCGACGGCGAAACTATTTATCATCCGTTATCGGTTTTAAATTATTCGATCCAATCGGATAAGGTTAATAATAATCATCATCATCATTATTACTACGGCAGTCCGTTAATACGTAATCGGTTAGAACGTAAACGTTTAGCCGTCGGTTTAACTACGAAACGTATTAAAGTGAACGCGATTAATCTGTTAAAAAACGAACGTACGATAATTTCCTTATACGAACAATTCGACTTGGGCGATTTGATCGCGTTGCGTAATACGATTTTCCATCGACCGTCATCGTGTAATATCGGCGTTTATTTCTCGTATTTATTTCAAAACGGTTATTTCACCTATCCCGAACGAAAACGGATACGTTTAGTTAACGGACGATCGAAATTAGACGTGGCCGATTTAACGAGACTTTATTACGGCGAACGACTACCGGGCGTATTAACGACCGTCGACGATTGCGTCCGGCTATTAAATCGTCTAGGAGCCGTTTATAACGTTAGCGAACGGTACGTTAGAGATTTAAGTCGATCGATCGGCCGACTATACGAGACGTATTTAAAATGCGATAACGAACTAGAAAAAGAAGAGATACGATTCGAAGATTTACTATTTCAAGCGATAACTTTAACGGACGGTTATCGGAAATCGATAAACGCTCGATCGAATACCTATTACGAGGACGAACGGAAAATCGAGAAAATAATCTCCGTTACGGACGTATACGTAGAAGATAGAAATTTCGGTATCGTAATTAATTCGGGCTTACAACCAACCCGTAATAACGATAATAATAATAATAATAATAATAATAATAATAATAATAGTAATAATGACAATGATAATGATAATGATAATATTAGGCCGTGCTCGTTATTGTTGAAAGATATAATCGAACAGAAATATTATCGTCGGAATGAACCGCCACCGGTCGATTATCGTCATTTTATAGCGATATCCGTCGATAAGAATCGAACCGTTTCGATCGGTTATTTAGAGGGCGGTAAAAATTTAACGGACGCTATTTTAGTTTTTTGAGATTTAAAAGATTTATTTTCATTTTATAACGATGTTAAAAAAAACATTTTTTTTCTAAATTTCTTTATTAAACTTCTTTATAATACAATGGATAATCGTTTTATACGAGAGCTTTAATATTTCAGAATCACACGTTATCAATATTCTTTTATTATCATCTTATAGTAGCGAGAGCAGATATTTCCCTATATTTCAACATTTAGTATGTGTCTGACTTGATGGCCTTTTTTAATAATAATGATAATAATCAAATCAAATCAAATCAAATTTTATTTGTACTCATTTCAATAATAAATATAACGAAACTGATTAAAAGTCACATTAGAATACAAAAGGAAACCGGTTCATAAATGCGCGAATATCGGCTAAATTTGTAATTTATAAGTTATAAAATCGACACGGTTGCCCCCGGAAATAGAAAAACATAACGTAAAGTGAACGTAAAAAATTAATATATGTATAAAGAATTAATGTTAAAAATATTTAACAGAAAAAATTTAAAACGAAACAAAACATATAAAAATACAAATCTTCTATACACACAAAAAATTTATCAGAAAAGCAATAACGATATAATGATTAAATAAAAACATTCGAAAAATCAACGTCCTGCAACTTGAATAACACACAACGTGAACGTTAAACATTAATCTTCTATATAGAAAAAATTAACAATAATAATAATAATAATAATAGTAGCAATGATGATAATAACAGTAATAATAGGCCTTGTTTGTTATTGTTGAAAGATATCATAAAAAAGAAATATTATCGTAACCCCCGCCTGTTGATTATCATCATTTTATAGTCATAGCGTCCGTAAGAATCGGACCTCGGTAATTTAGAGGATGGTAAAAATTTAACGAACACTTTTTTTTAGTTTTTTTCTTTTAAAGATTTAAGGGATTTATTTTTATTTTATAACGATAATAAAAACAGTTATTAAACTTTTATATATATATATATATATATATATACATATATATATATATATATATATATATATATATATATATATATATATATATATATATATATATAGACCCCTAATTGTTTTATGTGAAAGGTAACTATTTCAGTCGCACGTTATCAATTCTTTTATTATAATCTTCCAGTTCGATATTAATAAAAAATAGAGGAAGCGGATTTTTTCCTTATTCTATGTTTCAGATTTAGTATGTGCCTGACTTCGTGGCTTTTTCCCGATAAAGCAAATGCAATTAATTCCGCCTTAGAAAGAAACAACCATAATAATAATAATACATTATGATAATAATCAAATCAAATCAAATCAATCAAATCTTTATTACTATGCACATTTTTATAATCACTATAATAAATATCAAATAAAAAAACCTGTAAAACAGGCTTATAAAAAAAAAACATTTAAATAAAATAATATATTTATACATACACATATATACGTATATACACATATAAATAAATAAAAAAAATGATAATAATCTTAAAGTCGCCAAACATTATATTTATCCATATAGGCCCACATATACTTGAAACCACAATGTAATCAGCAGAAATACGTAAACAACAATATTTTATGACTGAACGCACTAATTTTACTGCACACATACATACATATATCGCGGTCATGCTGTATACGAGAGTATTACGATTTGTTGATAAAATAACAGAAGGAGATACACCACCGTACATTTATCGTAGGATGTAATCCACATTTCTTACATATATCGAAAATTCGATCAAAAGTTTTCTTCTCCGTCGTTTGTAATTTAATAAATCTATTCTTAATTGCCTAAGTATTGTACATAACGGCTCCGGCATAAATAGCTTGCATACACGAGTTCGTGATTTAACAAATCGCTGAACAACATTCGCACCTCGTGATCTTGTGTTTCCTTCGTCGAATGATAGATGGAATTTATTTTTGTGTTCCGCAACAAAATTTAACAGATGCAATTTATACAGTTCTCGCACGCTGGTTAATATGAACGTGTCGGTTAAACATGTACTTAATTGACGAAAAATTGAATTTTGTAGATTTTGTAGAGGTGATAAGTGACATTTTGCCATACCACTCCAATGTAGTATCCCATAGGATAGAACTGGTTCATATATTGCTGCGTACAAATGTATTAAATGATCAGAAGAAAAGAATTGTTTTAAATAAAAAAATATATGTAATTTAACTAATAATAATAATAATAATAATAATAATAATACGTCTTGTTTGTTATTGTTGAAAGATATAATCGAAAAGAAAGAACCGCCCCCCCGTCGATTATCTTAACCATTTCGATCCCACATTATCTGAACATTCCACAAAATACTTGTATTAGTTTCACTTTGAGAAGTATGCGATCCACCCCAGTAGCCGCTTTAGAAATTGAATGTAAAATTCCCCCGCTGTCGATTCGAAGACAATTCTTAGGTGATACATGATTAAAATACATGTCCAGCGCCTTCCTTCAGTTATCACAGAAATGGAGATTTACTTTCATAAAATGTGTCTCCTTATTCGTATAAGTGCTAAACGTTTATTTAACCTTTAAGCTGGTACAATTGCACGTTTTTCATCGATTTATTTTCAATTACCGTTCAAAATTAACTATTTAAACATATCTATAGACTTCGATAGTTTTAATGATCGCATAAAAATTAGTCACTTTGATATGCTTCTTCAGTTCCATTAGCGAGATGATATACATATTTATACTGATGGCTCTGTTGGTTCTGCATTTATTATTCTTTAAACTACCTAAATTTTCTTCAATATTCACAGCTGAGCGTCCAAATATTCTCAGGGCACGTCGCTTTTACGCTTCAACAAATATCAGTCAGAATGTAGTAATTTCCACGGATTCACTTAGCGCTCTCAAAGCTATTTTAAATCCTCATTTAATAGTCGCTGGTTAATGTTAAATTTGTCTGGATTTCCAGCCACCCAGGTATTGGAATGAGAAGCCTCTTTGAGAATGGCTCATTCTATTTCAATACATCGGTTAGAAATATTTTGTCTGAGATTAAGTTTTCACACGAAGCATTTTTTTGAACCGCGCTTGTGCTATTCAGCCAAACAATTCAGGAATTTTCAACCTTCGCTTCTTGTAATCCCTTGGTTCTTCAATCTTACTAGTAACATAGAAAACAGGATTTTGTTTATTTGTATTATACGTTGCCTTAACCGTGAACAGTATTACATACATTCTGCTTACACACAAATTAGTCCCTTCGCCATTCTGTACCCATCCTTGCAATGGAGACCAGATCACCGATGAAAACCACCTATTTTTCAGTTGCAGTTATTATAGAATGTATCAATAAGAATTCCTGTCGCATCATATAAGTAAAAGAATCCCTCTGCCTACTAATCTCAGATGCTTGGTCAGCTCACATCATATCATTCATACAGTCATGGGTGGAAACACTAATGTCCATATAAAATAAAAAAAATCTTTACACGGAATTTGGCGTGCGAACAAAATCAAGTGACAGGAGACGGTGAAAATAAAAAACAATATATTATTGTATAATATTATTTTTTAGATAATTCTAGAATGTATTATATACGTACTTGAAGAATATTAAAAAGTTACAGAGACCAATAGAATGCCACTCAGTATTAAAAGCTTACGTAACTGCGACTGGTTAAACTGGCTCGTCTGTATGACTAAAATAATTATAAAAAAAAACTACGAGATATATAAGTTCGCTTGTTATAAACGTCTTAGAAATAACTTGACTTGTTGATAAAATCGAGGCTGTATAGTTTTTAAACTATGATACATTTATTTTCTACTCAGTTGATTATCAACATTAGTATGGAAGAAAAATAATCTTTTTAAGTGATTTTCCTTCTTTATTTACAATCAGCACATATAAGTAAATGTGATGAAGGACCAGGAAAGAATCAGATAATGTTGATCGTCCATTCAATACTAGTAACATGTATAATTTATACCTACAATGTTCAATATTTATTGCGGAACGCGCAGCTGTACTACAAGCCTTGTCTACTTTAATGGATTTAAATTTTTGCGAAAATTACTTTATTATTACCGATTTTAAAAGCATGACGACGGCTATAGAAAATAAATGGAAAGTGTCGGATACGTTAATTGGATTACTTTTGCTATTAATAATTTGTAACATGCGAGAATATTTGTATCCTTCCCGTGGATGCTGGGTCATAAAGTTATTCCAAACAATGAATTTTGTTGACTCATAAAGACGCGCCATCTAATGGCGTAGAATTTCCTTTAGTCTCTCATATATTTGACTCTATTCAACTGAAGGATCATAAAGAACTGATGTATACTGAGATCATTAGTCAATCACACTTCGCTTATTACTATCAACTTCAACCGTCTCTCCCCGAATTTCCATGGTTCTATTTCTTTAAGAAGATTAGTCGTAAGGGAATTATACTGATCGGTAGATTACGATTTGGACATCATTTATTAACTGACTGTCTCTTCCGTATGCAGCTTAGAGAAAGTCCCTTTTGTCCCTTCCATCCTAAACAGGCAGTCCGCAATTCGGATCGTGTATTTTTTTGAATGCTCTGCTGTGACATCATTAAATGTTGAGCTTTACCTTATCTTAATACGTTCTCCACGTATTACCATCTCTGTATAATATATCGTCCCTTCTCCATCTGGATAATCTACAATTATCACCCCATATAACAACATTTCTATAGAAGTCGGCGTCTTTGATTAAAATAAATAGTCCCCCATAGTATCACGTTGGGGAAAACCGTAAATGCATCCCCATTTTAAAAACGAATATATGATGCTAATGATAATTTTATGAATGTGTTATATAAATATTTTTAGAATCAAGACGTTCTAATGAAATAGTCCTGGTTCTGAAAATGGAAAATTTTGCTAGCGTTAAAATTTCATATAACCCCCATAAAGGAGTAACTTAGACGGGTAATATTGTACTTAACAGATCGTTTCGAGCGATTAAAATATATTGAACGTCTTCTAATTCATCGTTACAACGGTTATTATTATCGAAAGTGCGAAATTTATTTAAATAGCATCTAATGGATTCGTGACAATTAAATATTTGGACCGTACAGAAATTTATTTTAATATATATATATTATTATATTTTTTTAAACAATTTTGATCACACCCAGATACAACTGTGATCTGAGATTTTCTCATTCCAAACTAAAGTTTTTGTTTTAAGTTTGCTTATAATACATCATCGTTTCTATTTATGTAGAATGATAAGGTACTTTTACGTGAAATGCAAAGTATAGGTTATAAACTAAATGTAGATCTTCAGCGTAGCTATATCGTCATCTGCACCTTCCACGTAATCGTTCCACAACGTCATTATCGTTTTATTATTCAATTCGTTAAATAAAATTACCGATTAAAGATATTACATTATTACTAAAGTTGTTAGTAATCATTGTTTCCACGGAAATTCCAGACTTAGTGTCACAGGAAAGAAAACCTGTTATATAGAGCGGTCATCAGGCCGAGATGAACGTAATGCGTTTTGTGCGCTGTTCACAGTACCTGGCACAACATTTATAAACAACTAGTGATGTTACAAAATCTGTGAAGCCTGATCTCTATGAACGCATTGCGATACAGCAAAATATCTCATTGCTCAACTAAATATTTTATAAAAATTTCACGAAAACTGCAAGGCGCATCTAAATAAATTAATTCAAGCGTTATTGGCACTTATGATACGGCCCTACTTTTCACACGTTACACAAAATTATAGCTATCCTAGATTTAATTGTAGATTATTATAAATAATTAAAATCTAAGTAGTAAAAATGTATCTCACAGTTTACCCATATTACTCTGTTAATTTTTAATTTGATTCTTTTATATTTGTTCCTACAGTTTTTTATTGTTTTTCCCCTCTGTTTAAAGAAATAAATTTCCTTTAATTTTAAAACTGCGTCGTTACATTATTGATAAATTACGTAATAAATACACATACTTCAGTGATGGGTCGTGGTTAAAAAATCTAGCGGTTACAATTACACATTTACTCCTCCCCTCCATAACATGCACTCGTAAATTTTTTTTTTTGTTTCGCACAACATCACAAAGTAACATTAATAATATCGAAGCCAACAAAGTGTAACACCAATACAATATCTTTTTTAAAACCGCAATTAGAAAAACGAAAAATTATGAAATTAGATTATTCCAAGATAAAAAAAAAATAGAAATATTAGACAAAAATATATTAAAAATTTATTTCCGCTCGAATAAGTACAAATTTATACAATTAGAAAAATATAAAAATTTTTAAAATACCAAAACGAAACAATTCGATAAACTCTACGTATAATAGTTAAGTATTATTATTTCACAGTTTACGCAAAGCAATTCTCTTAAAATGAAATCATGAATTGCCTCATAAATAATAAAGCTTCAGTAAGAAAAAAATTCTGTACACGTTGATATCGGTTAATAATAATACGAACATAAACTTGAGAGAGAGTATGCAGAAATGTACACAGTAAAAGGGAGAAATACCAATAGAAATTAGAGAAAAAGGACTGTTCGTTTGTTGGCCGGAAGTATGCGCATTCAACCGCAGCCACGTGTTATGAACAACACAATCGGAAAACCTATTCTGCCGCGTCAAGTGTGTGTACTTCAAGGACTCTGGTTACAAGACGATTGCAAACAGTAGTCGCTAATACAGCCTTATGTAAACTTTACACCTATAGTAGTATTAGGCGCAAAATCTGACTTTCGATTGCCTTCTTCAGGTTGCATCGAGCGTGCAATCACCGACCGTTGTAATTAAGCGTTTCAAAGCACTTTTTATAAAAAATTTTTACTTTTTATAATATATTTTACGAAAAATATAATTAAAATTCACTTATGTTGTTTAATCTCCATAAAATATAATTAGTACTTTTTTTTAACTATTTTATTTTACGCTGTTCCAGATATTTCTGATAATAAGGCAACCATGCAACCTTTATGTATGAGTGGCCACTCTTATATTCGTCATTGTATTTATTTATCTATGAATAAATGTCGATGTTCGATATGAGGCGTACAAAATCAGAGAGCAAGGATTATCCACGCTGGCTATATAGGAAGAAAATCAAAGGGAAGCCACCGCGGGGAAAAAGAAGACTGGAGATGAAGGAATGGAGCCAAAAACCATTAAGGACGTAGTGGATGCCGCAAAGAGCATGCGATTATAAGTGCAGACTGCATATTGATGTTGGTATATGAAATCTTAAAGACGTAACGTGAGGATGATGCGTCGATGAACTATTCATTCCATTATTATTATTATTATTAAAAATGATTTTTTTCTAAACTATACTTAGCGAATTTAATGACGATATTTGTATATTTTCATTTACTTTGTTCAAATAGGTTCATTCGATGTAACTCTAAGCACATTTACAAACATGTCGGAACATATTAGGTTTGCTACAACTTGTTATAAAATGTTAAAAGTAAATTTGGAAAGTAGAAAAAATAAGACACACACACACATATACATGTTAAAAAATAAAGACACAAATGAATATAGAAATTTATATTTTAGGGGAAAAAAATTAAGACTTATAACGGTAAAGTGTAATATCGCGTTCAGGAAGACGATAATTCCGAATTTTTTAGCAAGGAAATCCGTAAGGCGAATAATTTCTGGTATTCAGGTAATAATTACCGCGCGCTCTGTTGGCGAGAAATAAAATCAAATTATATTTTCATATTTTTCGGTACTAATTCTTAAATATAGGATAGTGCGGTAAATATATTTAGTGGAATAAATAAAAATTACTTAACCGATAATAGAATTTTAATTATACATTATTACAGCTCATTCCGAACGTAAGTTGTTAGGCGTTTTTTTTTTTATGAAGAATACGTACCTTTACTTTAATAAATCTTTGTCAGAAATCGGCTTCTGGTAATATATTATTTCCTTGTACCGGATGTGCGATACAACCTGTTTTGCATTTGGATAGTCCTTCTACGTTTATGTTTAATATTCTAAAATTTCCTTAGCTCGTGTATCGATTATTATCGCGAGCGTTCTTAATAGGACTATTTCTACATTTTCCAGTATAGGCCGTCATTTTCCCTCGCGTACAAAAAATTTACTACTAATTTAAGTCAGAAGCTTTATTTGTCGATTTGTTGGTACAACATGGGGGATTCAAAGAACATCAGCTGTATCATTATTCATTAGTCTCATGCACGGCTGAATATTGTTCGCCGGCGTAGATGAACAGTTTTCAAGTGTTCAACCCAACCAAGGTTACTATCAACGGTGTTTGTATGTAGTATACGAAATGAGAGTGAAAGTTTTGTGACGTCACTGTGCGACCCAGACGGATTCAGACTATTCACGCGGTCAGTCATCATAGTGTTTTATACAGTTTGTTGTGCGTTTTGAACTGTTTCTCGTATGTTATTTTATTTTTATTTTTATTTATTTTTTACAGTAGTTCAGATTCTGGCATGTTTAACTTTTATTTCTTTATATGTACACAATTATTATATTGATAGTTTCCAATTCTGACTTTAAAAAGTATAATATCATCTCTTAGCTAGGATTAACTTACAACAATCATCGTGACAGGGAAACGTTGTACAGTTGTTACTTGTAATAATAGCAGCGCGGTGAAAACTAATCGAATAATTATCGCTCGTTTCTCAAAAATCCTGAACTTAAAAAGTGATGGCTTAATTTATGCAAACGAAGTGGCAATTGTTATCCAAATTCGTACCAATATTTGTTCGGTTCATTTTTCAGAAATCGACTACTGTTAAATCGATCACCCAAAAAAATATTAAAGAAACGTTCATTTCCGTCGTTAAAATTACCAAATAATATATCAAAATCAGCACTATCGAAATTAGTAATAGAAAGCAGAGATTGGAATAAAGGGAACGACACTTTATAATTAACGGCATTCAAATTGGAAATGACGACAAAACATTAATTCCGCAGGAATCTGTAGAAATAGATAATACGCAAGAAGAAACTACTATAGTTGATATAAATAAATTGATGAACTGTAAAAAATATGTACTTTGTATAAGAGAAAATTGTCAAAACAGACTCGGACAATTAATAAATTAATACGTCGTTTATAGATGACAGAAAAAGGTTAAAAGTCCGTTAACAAAATCTGAAAATTTAACTCGATTAATAAAAACCGAAAATTTCTAACGAGAAATAAAATTTATTTTATAAGAAAAAGAAACGACTAAACTGGTGTATACTGAAGAAATTTCAAAACTGCTTTTACGATTTTACGCTACATATACTTAAGAGCTTGAATTTTCCTTTACCAGAAATTTCGTCACTGCAGCGACGGGCTTCTAGAATAAATATCAGATCTGATTGAAAATTGGAGGAAATAAAATCGAGAAAAGAGATCGTTTGACAGTATTACTGTTTGATGAAATGAAGGTTAATCAATGTTACGAATACGATCAACTAAAAGATGCAGTTGTTGGTCCTCATTCACAAAAGCAAGTTATCATGGCAAGGGGCTTGTTTGGTAAATGGAAACAACCCGTATATGTAGATTTCGATAAATGCACGACTCCAGAAATATTGAACACGGTAATAAGTAAATTAAACGCTACAGGATATTAATAGCTTACGTCTCAGACTGCGGCTGAGGTAATCTATCACTGTGGAAAAGTTTAGGAATATCGATTTAGAAAACATACTATATTGATCCAGTTTCTGGAGTATATATATATATATATATAAATTTTTTTGCTGACGGCCCACATTTATTTAAATTATTAAGAAATTGGTTCCTGGACTCTGGTTTTTTGTTGGAGTGCGGTACAATCATTAATAAAGAACCAGCGTGTGAACTTACTTAACGAAAACTGAGATAAATATTTGCGATAAAATAAACGATCTGCATGTAACTCGTCAGAATGCTCAACGACAAAATGTTAGACTTGCAACGGAACTGTTTTCGCACACTGTAGCTACTGCATTAAAAAAAAAGTTAAAACTAGTACAAAATGAATATAGTGCTTGAAAGACGGGCGAGTTTGTACAAATAATTAACAATTGGTTCGATGTTATAAATTCCTATGTACCATTATTTTCAAATATGCCACATAAATCTGGTTATGGTTTAGCTTTAGAAGAACAGAATAATGGGTAAAATTATTAGAAGGTAAATTTTTAAATTACCACGGCTTTGATAGTATACGAAAGGAAGAGATAGCCTCGTTAAGAAACTGTCAAATGAAATTCCTACAATTCCAGAAAAAGTTATACACGCCTATATAAAGCAGAGTACTTTTATTAGAATGCGATTTTTAACGACATTTGAACAGAAAACTGGAGAAAACGAGAAAAAAACTTAATTAAGGCAAATGGAAATTACGAGATATATTTTTTACATATATGTTATTTAATAAAATTAACAATAGCGTGTCAATAAAGACGATTTATTAAAAAAATTATAAAAAAACACCCACTCGATAGAAAAATAAGAATTATTGTACTAATGAGTGCGCGAAGTAATACCGTGTACAGAGGATAGTTTGGTTCGGGCCACATAGTTACGTCACGTGAGAAACTAGTTTTTGTCCTTGATTGAGACCACCTTTTATACATACACCTTGCAACCCAACGAACTAATGTGCAAAATCTCTGCAAACGATGAATAGCATATCAACGTTGAACCTTTCAGTTGTTACTAACATCGTTCACCTCGTAGTTGAAGAATCGATAAAACTTCAGCGAGCTCAGATAGAATGGGAAATTTTTGATAATGAAATTCATAAAAGAAGTCACCACAACCAGATTAAAATCTATAAAATCTCCACGAACGTCATGTAAACTTGCCTCGAATGAAGTATAATTCCTGAAAAACGATGCTCTTGTCGGCAATCCTACAGATCCAACTCCGTGAATAGACTTCGTAGGAAGGAATGGTCTCTCTCGAATAGAATTCGAACAATCCGCGTGTGAACACCTCATTAGATCGACTTTCTAATTTATCGGTCGATCAGTGGATCAACGTCAAGCGCTATGATACGATTATTACAAATTATCGTTATTGTCATTATTTTACCCGTTAGATAGATATTCGCCCATGTATTCGACGTCGTTATTATTACACTTGTGATTGAGGTAATCGACATAATTCGTACAATTCGAAGCGCAGTAGGTGTAAGCATATGTAATGGAATCTATGTAGAAATTGAAGCTCATTTGATGGCTGCAATTTACGTCTGAAAACAAAAACAAATCGTTTAAATGTAGACACAGGCACTTGCATTTAAATAATCCTAAAGAGGAGCAGGTGTATTGTTTTTATATATTTCTTTTTAATATCAGTTTCGGCGCGATTTTGACTGAAAACCGAATTAGAGCGCCATAATCAAAATGTAAAAAGTGCGCATTTATACGTTTTAACGTATAAGAAGATGGTTTATTTACCGTCTGATTCGCACATCGGCTGTGATACGCCTCCATTCGGCCAAAAATCAGCCGTTCCCGATGGCGTATTGAATCCTAGTCGTGTACTAGACGTGTGTATAATGTCGACAAAGTGAGCGTCGGTGGAATCTAATCTCTTTTCACTGGGTACATCGTTGTATCCGGGTCCAGCCGGATCCAGACCTTAGACCGAAAAACCGATAAGTTAGTTTATTGTACTTCCTTAAATTAAAAATAAACTATTCAGAATCGGATATGACGAAAATTTTCTCCTAGCCGTTACGTTTAAAACGCCATTATTATTCATTTTTGTTCTGGTCGACTATGATTAAACGTATAAAACTATTTAACCTGTTATCCTCGACAACGAAGCCGGTTTCAAATATTTGCCGGCGAATCCGGATATGTGCGATCCCAGGCTGTGACCGATTATTTGAATATCGTGCGCGGTCGATCCGTAATCCAATAATTCGGAGACGAATTTACCTACTGTATGTCCGACTTTTGGTACGACGTTTTGCACGGTGTAGAAATAATCGCAATTGGAATATCTGCTCCAGTCGACGCCTACTACGTTTAGATCTTTTTCAGCGCCGAAATAAGCTGAAATTAGGAAAATCAAGAGGGAAAGAAAAATTTTCGTCGGCGACATTTGTCTTAAATTTTAAATTCTAACTTTCAAATTTAAAAGTTTAAATTAGAAAATTTAGGAATACGAATTTCATAAACTTTTAATTACGAATATTAAGTTTATCGTTTCAGTTCTAGAATGCTGTATTTTTTTGTTTTTTTTTTTAAAACTTTTATAAACCTAGAACTGTCGAATTTAAACCTTTCAATTTTTGCAACTACTTCCCGTCGAATTTCTATGAGAAAACGTACAGCTAATTTCGTAAAGTTTTACCAGGAGAGTAGGTTTGAAACATCTAGTTCTGCATATTTCGTTCCGGGGTGCATAAATCTTTTTGGCACGAGTGGGGCGGGTATTGAGGGCGCATAGTATTCGAGCGGAAATGAGGAAATTCCGCGTTGTTTGCGTTAGCTTCCCAACTATGAAACGATCGTGTTAAAAAATTGCGAATTTTCTTTTTCAAATTAACATTTCGATAAAATAAACCGCTATTGAATTTATTTTCCATGGGGAATTCGTAATTTTTCGAGAAAATCGAAATATATGAAAAACTTGTTCTTCTTCGAAAATTTCGATACTACATCTGTGGAAATACTGCGAATTTCCGATAGAGAGCGGTTGCATTGAGATATCGAAACTATATTAGGTTTCGACAGAAAAAATGTCATTACTAATCAAAACGATAGAAATGTAAAGTTTGAAAAATAAAGTTAATTATTTAATCCTAAAATGAAATACTCGAATGAATTAATCCTCGTCAAAATTATCCTCATTACGAATCGAGTTACCATCGAGGGAAACGATAATGAGGCTGTAGAAAGGGTCATAACGTTTTCAAATGCGGCAGAAAAATTCGTTTATCCGATCCAATTTCAGTAAACGATAAAGTTTGTTAAAAATGTACCCGGCTAGGTTGCCTTGAACATATAGGGAGCAATTTGGCTGTCCTCCATGTATCCAAACATCCATTCGCGTAATTTAATTAACAAGCGTGGTTTATCTTCGCGGAAAGTTGATAAAAACCATATATATTTACGGTAGACATATTTGAAACAATTAAATTAATTATATAAATCTGAAAAATAATAATTAACGAAGAAAGAAACAGCCATGCGGATAACAAAACGCAATTGTAATGATCTCACCGATCGACGAACGAAAGTAATAAACGCGTAACGGTCGTTTTTTAAAACAACAAAAATTCAAACAAATTTTAAAATTAAACAATATATATATATATATATATATAATTATTTATTATAATGTAATAAAAAGTTGATAAAAAAAAAAACAATTTTTTAAAATACACGATTTTATTTATTATACTAAAATAATTCTTTAAATAAATACCTATAATAACGCGAATCGACGCTACCGCGTTAACGCAGGAAATTATAAATATAACGAATTCAAATCGACAGTACCGTTACAATGGAAAAACTTTAATCTATTTCACGGTTCGTAAACATACTTATAAGTGGAATTTGAAAAATGTAATTTATATTAAAATCGTTATTTGACTAACAGCTGTGTGCGCATCTCAGTAAGTATATATTTACCTATAAATTTTCCTACGGGCGTCCAAATTGCAAATTACCCTACTTATTGTTCAGGTCGTGGTTTTCACGTCCAATTATTTTCTATTACCCGTCTCCTTTAGGTAGGCATTTCGGGTTTAATTTTTAATCGTCGCCTTGCCTCACGATTTTTCGGACGAAAGACGACACTGTTTTTATCAGATTTGGTTTATGCCACTTTTGAAAAAAACAAGTGACTGGCGCCTTGATGTTTACTAAATTTCATTATTTAGAGTTTTTTCCACGTCTATATTAATATATGTTTTTCCGTACGTGTTGGAATGTAATATTTGTGTGCGTCCATGATTTGGCGAGTAATATGAATATGAACTAATGAATTAATTACTAGTTAATAATTATCATTAGTATTACGCTAGAATTTTAAAAGGTATTATGTATATATATATATATATATATATATATATATATATATATATATATATATAATAATTTTAAAGTTTACCTTGTGCGAACAGTTGACCGAATGAAAGTCCATTTTGTAACCAGCCATGAACGATAACTTTAGTTTTCTTATTAACTCGATAGGTCGTATATTTTAATTTAGCCGAATTATCGGTGACCGTTAAATTATAATTGCCGTAGTAATTCCTGCACATAATCGAACGAATAAATTTATCGACGTGCTAACGAGGACGACATGTCGAAGACGTCACTGACGTCTTCTATTTGAATCTACTAATTAGCGTTCCGGTTGATATTATACATTCTAAACTGAAAGTACGACGATGATGTTCTATTTATTATTTTATTCGGTAAATTAATGAAACACTAGTGTGTGTGTGTGTGCGTGTGTGTATTAGCGAAAGAGAAATGGTTAGCGTTATTTTAGCGACATGTCTCTACGGAATGGTCAACGGCAACGTCTTGTCTACCGTGGAATCGGTATATAAGTGAGAAATAAAAAAAAATAAATAATAAAGCGTTTCGATTGTAATTGCGTCGACGAATATCTCGTAGAGGGACTTAGAAAAATCAATTCGAGTTTGGTAGAGAAAAATAACGATTCAAATAGAGCAAATTTTAACACTAAAATCAACGAGGAATTTCGGAAAATCATCATTTTAAAACGCAAATCGGATGAAAAATTTCAAAAACTGCTTCCGCGGAATTGCGCTGGACAGATAGAAATAGTCGAAGCTTTATATTAACAGTAAACGACGACGAACGAAAGTAAAATGAACATTTTTTTTTTATTAATGCATTTATTTTTTTCTTAAGATATTAGTGAACACAGTTTACTATATGTTATTATTGGATGACCGCATCTCCTGCACCATCGTTAGGCTTAATCAGACAGACGCGGCTCTATACAAAAGCATTCAGATTATAAGTAGTCAACGTCTAAAGTTATTTATGTATATATACATTCATAACTTCATTCGTGCGGACTGTGTACTTTTCGATGAACCATTTATTCACACACGCATTCAACGAGTTTACTATACAATAATTACAATGTTTATATATCTAGAAAAATATTTATAAAATGATATATCGTACATGATTCACAATAAAAAATTACAAATATTTACACATAATTTTCATATTTTGAATAAGTGATCTAGAATTCACATGCGGTATCATCGAGACGACATTGAATAAACACACAAATACAAACAATCACACACACTTTTACACGCGCGCACGCACATACACACGCACACGCACATATACGTATAATTTTATATCAACACTGCACCACTGCGCGAAGTTATCAGTTATTTTTGAAATCTGGAATGTAATACTTGGAATGCGAAAATTTCGAAATTATTTGCTATGGACTTGTTTTTTAGATTAAAATTTGTTTCATATACAGCGGACAATCAAATAGTATGTGCCGCGCTATTTCTACTTGGCCACAGGGGCATTTATCATCGTTCTCTAGTCCGAATCTATGAAGGTATTCGGCGAGTTTGTGCCGTGTCCTGTTCATAACTGCGATGTGTAAAAATTTGGCTTGAGGATTATCTTATGCCTTTCCCTTACGTCTCTGAACATGCGAGAGATACCAGGGTCTACTCGCTGTGTTCGTTTCAATTCAACACACCAAGTTAAGAGTAGCGTATAACCCGCCGAGTTAACGCGTAAGAAAGCGGATAAAATTGGATAGCGCGCGCAAGAGAGAATGGACGTGCGATATTATGACAGTCGGATGGAAACAGTGGCTTCCTGAAACGCAGTATAAGTCTCGATGGAGAAGATCAGGGGTGGCCTACATCGAATTAATGATGTAACACGGGCTTTAAGATAAGATATATATCTATACTAATATATAAAACTGTAGTGTGTGTGATTTGAGAATATTTTCATTATAATCACTGCATGAGACTATTTTTATCACGCATAAACGGAAAATCTATTTTTTTTAATTTTTGTCTGTCTGTCTGTTCTGATTTAATAAAAAATCTATTTAAGCAATAATGATGAAATTCGCATAGCTTATAGCCTATATTATCAGATTCGTTCTAAGCTTTGCTTCACAGTTATATCAAAAATAGGACAGAAATTACAATAATTTAAAGTTTTTAATGTGCGGAGATTATATATATATATATACGTATATATTTCGTATAGTTATATTGCGTTAAAGGGACGTGGCCGAAATAACGAGCGAAACTATTATATGTATATATATATATATATATATATATATATATATATATATATATATATATATATATATAAAGACAATTGTCGATATTCACTACCAAAAAATAGCAAATTTAGGAAATAAAAAATTATATATAAATATAGATTTACTTGCATGTAGATAATTGTATATATATGTCTCAAAAAATCGCTCGATACAAACGTGATATAAGTTAATTAAGTAAATTAGGAAACAAGGAACAATATTTTATTTATTTAATTATTTCGGATTAAAATGTAAAAGTGTACTCACTAGCGCAAAAACTACAGTTATTATAATTATTATTATCATCAAAATCTGGTTTGGATGAGCGAGCTATTGTCACATAATAATAATAATAGTAGTAGTAGATCAAGCTGAAACGCTCCTATGATTACGAGGTGAGTAAAAATAATAAATTGCGCATTCTCATGCCAACGACCGGTCGAACGAAGAAAAAATAAGAAAAAAGTGGGAAAAAAAGATGTTCGTGATCATCATGATTTGAGAAGCTGAGTCAAGTAGTCGAGTAGTTAGAAAAATGAGTTTTCTTATTTTTTTGTTCCCCATTTCGGACATTTTGCCGGTGGGGAAGTTTATTGCTTAATAACTAGGTGATTGTAGAGGGGCAGAGGACTAGAGTGCTAAAATGAAAAATTGTAATTATATAGAAAAGCGCAGGTGTATCTGAGAAGAAAATAAAAACATGGTACGCGTAGGTAGTCCTCTGCCAAGTGTACTTAATATCTATGTTGGCGAGGGGATGAACTACATGGTCCCGTCATCCATCATGTGTGTATATGTGTGCAAAGGTGAATTTGTGAGATTGCGTGATACAAATTAGAACAATGAACTTAAAATATACTTATTGCAATGAGTTAGGAGTTAGTATAAGTTAAAGGAAAAGTAAATGATGAGTTAGTTTATAGATTTTCGGAGCTAAGAAAAATAAGATGGTTAGGGAGTTCGATTTTAGGAATTAAATGGAAAGGAAAGTGGACAGCAGGTTTATCAATTGGAAGATTTCTGAAACCATCATCGAATCAGCCACCTCAAACCAGGTTAGTTTACTGTTTAATTTGATTTTAATACTTTTTAATCAATTAGCTTAAAACGAATTTTCATTAGCGAAAGCACAAAATCAATTTATTTAAATTTTCATAGAGAAATTAAATTCTGTCACACTGTATGCAGTTATTATCGCTATCGAAATCTAAATCTATTTTTGCATATAATTACTATCACTGTAAAAAAAAAATAAAAAACAAATTAAATTAAATTAAATTATTATATATATATATATATATATATATATATATATATATATATATATATATATATATATATATATAATGTTAATCACTATAAAATTTATTTTATCTATGCAAAGCTTTTCAACTTTAGCGTCATTTTCAAGCAATACAAAACGTTACAAATAAATTAACAGAGATATTAATGAAAACTAAAAACAATAATCACTACTCTCCAATACATCAACATTATATATATATATATATATATTTTCATTATTATTTCCACGACTGGTAAAATAATATTAAAAGAGAAGACGAGAGAATCATTTTAGAACGAAAGTAAGAGGAAGCTACGTAAGCATTGCGTCAAGTGAGCATTTTAGTTCCTCCCATTATATATACTTTATATATATATATATATATATTATATATATATATATATATGTAAACATAGTACATAATATGTATACATATGTACATATATGTCTACATACTCATTAAGTGCTCTCCGTATCGGAGGTAGGAGAGTACTTACCTATACATATTTTGTTGTACAGTCTAAGTAGCATACAAGGCAATCATAACATGGCGTTAACGTACTGTAAGGCGTAGAAACGCAAAAAAACTGATTACAATCGCATTGTTGTCATGATAAGGGAACAGAAGTTATATTTTGAAAATCAGGTTCCAGAAAACAGTATAGAGTGTCAAAATAGTGTTAAAGCGGGTAGCTCAAGACTTAGAAAAGAACTTAATTCTCCCCCATAATTATGAACTGCCTTTGACCCATTCTTATATATATATATATATATAAATATATATTAAGTACATGTGAATAAAAACGAAAATTACCTGGTGAACAGCAAAAATCGAACGTCGTATTGATCGAATTGCGGACATTCGGATAAAAGTTGCACGTCGTACAGTTTCGTAAAATTGAGTATGGCTTGTGAATCTCGGTAGGACGTCGTTTTCGTAATGGCCGTTTTCTGTATTTCGGAATTGATGTGATACGTTTGATTGTCCGGTCCTTTCAAAACGTTCAATAAGAGCGTCACGTTAAACATCGATATGTCCATATCGAAATATTCGTTCGGTCGCTTCCCTTCAATAATGTTATCTTTCGTCGTAAAATTTAACCGGTCCGTATTTATAAACGTCTCTATTATATTACGATAATTGACGCGAGCAGGAAGTGATTACCGTCGTTAACGTTTAGAATTTTATCGATATCGTTTAGGGATGGTTTCCTTTTTTCCGTTCAGACGTAATAAACGCATTTCCGCCATTGACAAATTACGCACACACGGAATCGAATCCCTCCTCTTGGTTGTTTTACCGATAAAAACTATTTATTATTCTAGCGTTGTAATTTAATATTCTATTTTAATATTCTATTTTAATATTCTATCAAGGGCGTGCGCGCGAATTGGTAAGATTTCAACTAATTAAACGAACTTATATCCATTTTTCTCGCTACTTTAATTACGGCGAATTTTATTCCGGCTAGAAATATTTATTTATAATTATAATTATTATTATTATTATTATTATTTCGACGTTAATTGAATGAAAATTTTAATTTCCTTCAAGGGAATCGGCCAATTTTCAGTAAAGGACGAAAAAATAAAAAAGTAGTTAAAATCGCCGAATTGTTTTTTACCACATTCACTATCGCATTATTTCGTAAATATTGTTTTTTCATTTTGGTAATTTTTCTAAAATTGTATCTCTAAATTGTGGTCGACATAGCCTAATGGCAAGAGCACATAGACTTCTCTGAGTTCGAGTAGAATCGGCGACTCAAAAATTATCGTCGGAAAATATAAGTAATCCTAATATTATTATCGCGTGGACTGGCAAACCACACGCGCAACATCATACGCGCGCTAGTAATAATATAGTAGCGATTCAAAAAAACACTCTTGTGTGTGTGTCTATCTTCATTCAATATTACAATTGTCTTCTACGCTACTTACACCGTACAGCGAAATATGTATAGGTAAGTAATCGTCTGCCTCCGATACGGATATGACACTTAATGATGATGAACTGTAAATTAGTGTTTTACGTTTTCTATAAATCGTACGTGTTCTTATATTTTCTTCTTTACGTTCGATCGATGTTAATAGTGTAACAGCTGATTAAGCTTCGCGACTTTTCATAAAGAAAACTTTTAGCGATTTTGACCCACTTTTTTTTTCGTTGTTTATAAAAATCGCTACATTCCACTCCCCACTAATAATATAACGTCCGGCCAATTTCTTGCGTTTGTATAGAAATCGAACGTAGATAAACCGATATTGTTGTCAGTTCGTGCATAAAGGCTGCATGGTTGCACAACCTCCAGAAATATTTAGAACAGCGTAAAAATTGATGATGCAATCGTTAAAAGTCTACGAATAAGTGAATTTTAATTATATTTTTAAGAAATCTCGAAAAAAGTGCTTTGAAATGCCTAGTAACGACGGAGTAAATGTTTTTGGTCCACTTGAATTTGAGCACAGAGACATATTGAAGATTCGTTGAGAGCGTAATCTGTTGAAAGGGAATATTATTTCGTATCAGAACTCCACCATGCACGTGGAAACCAGTGGGCGGTATTTAAGTTATATGAAGGAATTGCCGGGTCTTGATTATTGTGTTTCAAACGTGCTTCTTGGAGAGAAATAAGCATGATATTGTAACTATTAGTTCTTCGTAGTAGAGTCGCGATTGATATGAGTTGTTAATGTGGAATGGGTATAAATCAGGTCTAGGGATACGTTTGAGACGGGTTGTTAAAGTGTTTATCGGTAAATTTAATTTTTACGCTCCTGCCTTTAATTAATGGGCGACACTCGTTCATTTGCGCAATTAATCCTGTTATAGTATTCGTTAGCAATGGCTACTGACTCACATTTTTGGTTCCGACACATAAAAAATATAGAAAAATTTGACGGAGTTTGGTTTATCGGGAAGTATAAAGAACTTTTTTTTCACTAATACAGGTTCAGGATCTTTTGGAGGAGTTTCTTCGTCTCAGGATGTTTGGCTGGCAGATTGTACGCTGTTTTATTTTTTTTTTTCGATTTTGTATTAGCCTTGAGTGCAGGAAGTTGAGCGAATCATATAGAGTAGATTGAGGAAAGATGTCTTTAACTCTTGTCAGACGGTAGATATACAGTGTTGGTCGTTTGGGTTTTTTCATCAGGCGAAGTAGTACTTGCCGGAAAATCGTCCGTAATCACTTTAATGGGATTCGAGCTAGAATTTGAAAGGGGATATGATGATGCTTGAGTCGATTATAAGCTCTGTATAAACGGGGTTTGAAGTTACATTTATACGCTGTTGAGTTACATTTAAAAGGGATTTCAGTATACGTGGTTTAATGAAGTGACCCTTAATTTCAAATCCACCGTGCACTAAATGTCAATTTTTTATAGGAATAATTCGGTTTCCGCTTACACGGGAAGCGGCTATAGTATTTTTTTGCTCCTCTAACTAAATGTTTCAATACTGTTAGGTAGTGTAATATTTTATATTCTAATAAATGTACTTTGACATCATCTTGACTAACATTGTTTGCATGAAAGAGTAGAATCCGTAGGGTTAATTAGTTTTTCTTTTTTCACTGTACAGTCAGGAATTATTTGATAATTTTTGCCAATTTAACCGAATCATTCTTAGATGAAGTATTAATGATACACGTAGTATCATTAATCTTCTTAAAAGAAGTTTATTTTCCTTGACCAGCGAGACCTTAGCCTTTAACTGACCAAATACATTATTAGCGTTCTCTGACTTTAAAATAATTTTATTTTTAGGAACAACTGGCTTGTTTTTCTCACCGACCAGGACAGGGTTTATGAGAGTGCAACCACGGAACTATTTTCTTCTTCAGTTTACCATTTGCAATTAACTGTAGCTATATTATTAGCCGTGCCATTTGCTAGATCAGTTTTATTTGCGCGTTCACCATTTAAGTTTTTTTTAGGATCCTCCAGGCTTTAGCACTGTTTTGCTACCCAGTGAGTTTATCAATTCATTTCATATTTCTCTGTTTTAGTTTGCTGTCAACTTATTTACTTCTTTTGCGAGTTCCGTTGTGGTATCACTAAAAGGAGATATTTCAAAACTTTGGATGTATTCTTGTAGTTTTCGTTGAGTTTCATTGCTTAAACCGGGAATGTACCGTTTCCTATGTCCACTGGGGATTGCTTTGATTGAGCATTTGTAGAGATAGCTTCTGCGAGCTTATTCTAATTTTCAGCTACCGCATCTATTTTGTTTGTCGTTTTGATTTAGGAGCTTTCTGAATTTATTCCAATTTGCCTTCTTAAAGTTAAATCAATTCTTTGGCAAAGAGTTTATTCTCTGTATTATTGGTAATATCGCCAGCTGGATCGGTCTATGTTGGCTTTTAGGTATTGGATTCATAACATCTTTAGAACGTACGGGAGCAATTTTTTCTGAAACAAATATTAAATCCGGATTGTAGCCCCTCTTCCACCGACAGCTGTTAAAGGAATAAGGTAACTTAGCATCACGCACCGACTCCATTTGTTTACTTATAGCCCATGAGACTACTGTTTCTCCATTTTCATCACAACCCTTTCAGTCATGACTTTTCAATTTTAACTCTAAAATTCTGAAATTTTATTTTTGAACTATTAAGGGCCTAATTAAGAAATTTATGTAAACAGCTATGCTCTATCACCCCTGCTTCCTGAGATATGAGGTGTCCATTTTAATGGACAATGTGTCTCAAAGATAAATATGCATTCATTTACAACAACAAAATAAAATCAATATATTTACTTATAATCGTTGAAAAAACAGTGAAATGCACACATAAAAATGACATTTATATTTCATTAAATATTATACCAAAAAGCACCACTTAAAATAATACTCAAATATTAAAAAACGAAATCAAAAGACAAAATGAATGCATAAAAATTATAATGTTTATCTACATCTATACATAGTTATCAAATACCGTAACAATTTAATGTTATAAAAAGAATTCCGCCAATTATTGGTAAAACTGAAGTATAAAATTAAAAAACATAAAAAAAACACAACAATTTACAATTCAATATATTACAAAATTCAGTATATTACAATGAAAGAGTATGTAATATTTTTTTAATAATTCTAATTTTTACATACTATGAAATTCTAAAAAGCAATTTCTTTCTCTTGTAATACACAAATATACATTACATTTCTGGCACATAAAATGCTTTTTCTTATTTTTACAATGTACATTTTTGCACCGTGAGGACTCTTTTGCTGAATCAAATATCGGCATATGATCAGTTCTATCTAAACGAATACTGTCATTAGGAGCACGTTCATCAAATGACCTTCACTTCTGAGGGGGCCCGGTTTTTCATGTTCATTAGATGGACGACCTACTTTACGCTTTGGTGAATTCTGTGTAACTAAACAGTCAGTAATGTACTGTCTAAAATGAATTAAATCCAATATTTTATTATTGATTGCACCTAAGATGTTTGCATCACGTTTGTATTCGAGCCAGCTATTTGTAATGGCGATATCCAGCGCATGTGTAAACATACGAAGAGTCCGTTTATTCGATCTTATAAAAATTCTATATAGAGAGATTAAACTATTTAGTTTATCTACTCCACCCATTCCATTATTATACATCGCAATACACTGCGGCTGAGGTACTTCAATATATTTGTGCTCTTTTTTATCATAGCGTCTACACTTATTTTCGTAGCCGATCCCAACAAAATTAGATGCTACAACAACGCTTTTATTATCCATCCGTTTTGTGAGTATAATCCTTCCATCGTTACTTATAATTTATTCTGAATAACTACGTTTGTTACAAATTAGCTTATCATTAGTAAATGGTGGTTTTAAAAATCTATTGATCCGCACAGTCCCGGTAGAATATATTTGCCGATTGCCATCGGAATAGTTGAGAAGAACTGAAGTAATTGTCAAAATATAACTGGTGATTTGAATTAATTATACGTGCAGCACAAAGCTCCAAATGGAGGAACCAAAACCAAACTTTTTGAATTGTGCTGAAATTGGAGTACTGCTTCCTTGGTAAATAATGAAATCATATATCATTCCGCTGCTTCCTGATAAAATAAAGATTTTAATTCCCCACGGCGTAGGTTTCCCTTTAACATACTGCTTGATATTTAATTTACCTTTAAATGGCACCATTTGCTCGTCAATACTTAACAGCGTTTCTAACTTCAGCTTGGAACAACGATCTCTTATAGCAGTATACATTGGACGTATCTTCCACGAACGATCATCTCCAGTGTTTTTTGTGACATCAACAACGTGGAAATTTTGTCGAAGTTTTGAAAAACGGTTGAATTGCATAGCGTTAGTGAACAGAGGTATGGACAATTTTGTGTCCCAGTACAATCGTAATCTGGGATATCCTAAGGTACCCATTGCAATCAGAAGTCCAATGAAAACTTTCATTTCGTCAACTTTTGTTGGTAAAAATTGATTATTATTCTGTACAGCATACAGATTAGTCATATCAGTCATTAACTGATACATTTCTTTCGTTATGTATTTGTCAAAATAGTCCATAGGTGTTCCGAGTGATATTACATTATTAAAATTAGGTACGTACCATTGTATAGGAGGCGATTCATATTTCACACGTTTCATCCATTTTACCTTAGGTTTATACTTTTTTTTTGTTTTGAGAGTGTTGATTAATCCTTCTAATTTTGGTATTAGAATTATTAATAACAGTTACTTCCACCTCCGTTGCACTTTCATTTATGTTAGCTAGGACAAATAAGAAGTATAATTACAAATACAGTCTACAGTAAAACATAAGCCATGTATACATATATATATATATATATATATATATATATATATATATATATATAATATACGGACTTCTAAGATATTAAATAAACAATAAAATTATAACATTAATTAAATTAATAGTAAAACTTACCAGTTGAATCATTTTATACGTCTTCATTATTTTCATTTTCGCATAATTCTGTATCTGAAGATTCATTTTGTAAAATACTAAAAATTTCATCATCTGTAAGAATTTTTTCTATTATGACACAGTGTTCGTTATAATGGACAGCAACATAAAACTGAATAACTTTTTTTTTAATAAAATAGATATAGTTTCAAAAATGATAGTAAATGTAACTATAAAAGCATCGAAATTTGCAAAAATAATTTTTTTGGTCTTCTGTTATCCACACGTGTGACTATATAAAGTCGATAGAATATCGATATTGCGATAATTATCAATATTTTAAAATACTCAAAATTTGGGAATCAATAATTCTAAACAGAACATACAGATAGAGCTACAAACTGAAACATATATTTTAAATGGACAAAAACACTTTTCCGGTTGTAAAACATCCACATTCCCCGCTATCAGTAATTGTAATACCTGTTCATTGTAATGGACGCGGTGACTGAAAGGGCTAAATCGGTCACTAGGGGATCTCTACACGTGTAAATCTAATTGGTCGTTAAAAAAATGTATTTATTATATTAAAGTAATTAGTAACGCGGTACATTCCTTTGATTAATAACATACTTCCCAATAATCCGTCTTATTTCACTTTTGTTTTCTGTCTTTCCTAACTGTGCCATGTAGAATGCCGTAGAACTTTTCTATATCTTCATCTGAAGCAGTTGAAATCTGCACACAATGTTTAGCTCGACTGGCTTACTATTAAGTACGAGTGTTAAAATTCTATCATTTACTGGGTATTTAATACTAATTTTTCTAGATACGAGTATTACTACTCCACTACAACTAATCTCACGACCTATCGTATACGTTATATGTCCAGAAATTGTTTTTTTTTTTTTTTTTTTTTTTACATAAATATATTCATACGGTATGTTCCTAATTCTTTTCGGCTGCAGTATTTCCCTTTATCCTGGAAATTGGAGCAAATAGTAAAGCAATGGATGAGGTTTTATCCTATAGACCCATTTCCTTACTTTCTATCCTTTCCAAACTCCTTGAAAAAATAATGTCAAAGCGGTTGAATCCTATTTTAGAAATTGAACATGTTGTTCGTGAGCACCAAATTGGATTCAGAAAAAGGTACTCGACCATTGAACGGATACATCGAATTTTGCATGCTATTCGAGAGAGTCTTTGAGCAAGTATGCACGGGTGCGTTCTCAGATGTCAAACAAGCCTTCGATAAGATGTAGCATCATGGTATGCTATACAAGTTAAAAACAATATAACCGCATCCTTACTATCTCCTTCTAAAATCCTACCTTGAAGATCGGACATGCTAGGTTAAAATCGTAAATCAATTCTTCAATATGTATCCTGTATCTGCTGGCGTATCTCAAGGAAGTGTCTCATGGGTCCGGTGCTTTACTTAATCTGCCGATTTTCCAGTTGATAATAGTATCGCAGTGAACGAAAGTAAATACACGTAGATCGATTTTACGTTAGGAAATTTTACGTATCAACCGTTAAAAATAAATGGGATGATTATTCAGCCGAGAAAAAAATGTCAAATACTCGGGCATACATTTAGATCGTAAATTGACATGGCAGAATCATAAAACAGAAAACCGTTATAAATGAAATTGCACGAATTAAATTGGCTTCTTGGCAGGTACTCCAGTTTGTCATTAGAAAACAAACTTTTAGTTTATAAAATAATTATAAAGCCTGTTTGGACATATGGTTTAATCTTATGGGGTTGTGCGAAAGACACACAAATAGGATACAACGATTTCAGAACAAGGAGACTCATCGTCTCCCCATCATGTACGTATCGAAAACCATACGTTACATCGAGACTTAAATATCCCATATGTGAAAGACGAGATTGCTGTAAAGTAATATGTAAGCCGTTTGGAAACACACACAAAAAGTACTGGTGATCAATCTACTTGACACCGGTCTAGATGTTCATTAAAACGTAGTCGACCGTTTGATCTAGTATAATTTTTCAGTGGGGTCCATCGCTGGATGCTAACCCCCTAACAAATTATTCCGTGTTTCAGTCCAATTGCTGGATGGCTACCTGACCAGTTGTACTTTTGAAAATAAAATTAAAAAAAAACAATTATACGCGAGGAAGATGGGATAATTGTCACCATCGCGCAGGTTCATACGGCCAATCCAATTTGTTTATGAGATCGCTGGAGACAAAAGTGAATTCGATTGATGAAGAAAAATCCTGGTTTTTTATCGCAATGAATTAGTTAATCTGTTTTTTTTAATTATACAAAATATACGTTTGTGTGTGTTCTTTTTTTAAAAGGAAATCTTAACATTGTACGGATGGAATACGCTTAAAGATTAAAAAAAAATCGTGATAAAATTTTCACTTTTATTTCTCTAAAATATTAGTTTTTAATTATTGTTTTCTTTTTTTAACGTATGCTAGTTTTGTAAAATAAATTCCAGTTTTTGATTTTTAAAAAATTACATTAATTTTTAAATTTATGATATTCGATGTAGTTTTTTTGGAAGAGTTTTTCAATATTTTTGACTTTCGCCGGCGTTTATATACATATAGTTTTAAAAATACCATTTTTAAACTTGGAAATTTAGCTAAATTAATGGGAGCACAGTAGGAACCTAATCTTGGTGCTCCCGGAAACGGTGATCAGTAGTCTTTATAAGAATGAATACACCGGCAAATCCTACCAACCCCGGTTCGTTCAATCAGAAAAAGCTCTTATCAGAGCCAGCCCCACAATGATTCCATTAAATATCGAAGGTTTAAGCAATGATAAAGAAGAAATAATTGCAGAACTCTGCAGGACCATTGCTTGCGACATACTCTGTCTGCAAGAGAATCACCGCGGTAGAATCCAAGTCAGGTCCAAAATTAAAGGGATGCGACTAATAGCGGAACGACCGCACGAAAAATATGGCAGTACAGTTTTTGTTAAATAAGGAAAAAATATACAAAGCGCTAAGATAACGGAAAACAATAATATCGAGAACTGTTGAAATGAATAATAATTACATCTGTGTATAAACCACCTAATACAACGTTAGCCTTCAGTATCCCCCGGAAAATTTCAAGAATAAAAGTATCAAAATAGTAATCGGCGATTTTAATAGCCGCAGTTCAAATTGGAGATATAGTAACACCGACGATAATGGCGAAGAAATTGAAAAGTGGGCAGTAGCAAAGAAACTTGTTCTGAAACTGCCGTTTTCTTCCGCAAGTGGAAAAATGAATATAACCCTGATTTAAGTTTTGCGACACATTCAATAGTAAATCAATGCAATAAAGAAATTCTGAAGCCTATTCGAAAAACACAACACCGACCAATAAAATTAACAATTAGCAAAGTTCCAAAACCACAATCTCAATGAAAATAAGGTTCAATTTCCAAAAAGCTGATTGGACAAATTTTACAAAGCAATTGGATGAACAAATAGTAACTATTAAGACGATACCGGACGAGTATGAACACTTCAAAGAACTTCTTTCTAAAATTTCTAGGCTGAACATATCCACAGGCTCTCATACTTCATATATAGCCGAAATAAACAGAGAAACGGCTACCCAGGAATACTTAAAGGAATACGAAATAAACCCTTTCTCAATAAAGATAATGAAATTAGGGGCTAAAGTTTTACATATGATAGGAGAAACAAGATGAAAAAAACGGTTAGAAACTATTGACAGCGTTGATTAGACAAGAGATAGTAACAAAGCATGGAGATTGCTACGAAGATTAAATGGCGATCAACAAAACAACACGCGCGCAAATGTAACACCCAACCAGGTCGTAGCCCACCTAATGTTAAATGGAAAAGCCGGGAAACGCCGGTCAAAGTCGCGTTTGGTCAGAAATTCAAACTCTGAAATAAATCACTAGTACACGAGATCAAAAATGCACTCAAAACTATAAAGACGAAGAAAGTTGCAGTAATCGACGATATATTGCTAGAAAAAATTAAACACTTTGGAGAAAGAACGTTAAAATGGGTAACTGAATTAACATAATCCGCATAAATAAACTACCAAAGGTATGGAAAAAAGCACATGTTGTTGCGCTACCGAAAACACAGAAAGACCCTGCAGAAGCCAGAAATTACCGACCGATCTCATTACTATGCTGTACCTTGAAGCTTTTTGAACGTACACCACAAGGCAGCGTGATGGCTCCAATCCTGTTAAAATGGAACGAAACATTTCTTATATGCAGATGATTTAGCTGTAACAGCTCGAGTCGATAATTTCAGGTTCAATATATTTTTAGAACAACTGGACAAATATTACGAACAGAATAATATGGTACCAAATCCAAGTAAAACGCAAGTATGTGCTTTTAATTCAAAAAATCCAATGGCCATATCAAAACTGAAAATCAAATGACGGGGAATAGAACTCGAACATAATAATTGCGTAAAATATTTAGGAGTAACGCTAGATAGATCCCTGACGTATAAACAACGCTGCAAAAATACTAAATAAAAAATCAGTACACGAAATGGAATATGCTACGGTGATAAGAACGACATCCTTAGCGTTATGTTTTACAGCGACAGAGTACGGCTGCCGCGCTTGGGCCAGGTCTGCGCATGTAAAACAGGTGGATGTTGCTCTGACCGAAGCGTGTCGTTTACAGGATGTTTGAAACCAATGACAGTATAGTAGATAACAGCACAATATGAGTATAAACTCTGTACCAAGCATTTGTATAGTATTAACTTTGAATTATAATTTAGTCCCAATAATTTACCACCGAGTGATTTAAAAATGTAATAATATTTATCGACCTTATCATTTATGTATTTTTAGGATTTAGGTTATTACCTGTGTTTACAGCTTTGACAGAACTTTATATATATATATATATATCGATGACATTCTGAACAAATTTATGGGGCGACATATATTTTTTTTTTTTTTAATTCGATCTCGTAGTTCTCGAACTGCGGCAGTATTAACAAATTTTTCATCTCCGTATTTTAATAACTGTGACCAGACTTTTCGTTTTCTTTTTGGTTTCTTGGTATATAATGGCCACACGAAATTAGGAATAGATTCTATTTTACTTCTTAATCCTAAGAGTATATGAAATTTTTTTTCATTTCCCTGAGGTATTGTCTCAAGATTTAAAACATGCATTAATTAATAAATATCAAAGTATTCGAACAAACTTCTCACAACTGCTAGCTGCTAATATTATTTTTTACAAATTAACATTTTGAAAATAGATTCACAAATTTGACGTTATATTACGTCAAAACAACTGACAAGAACTGCAAAATTCTAACACGTTAAAAAAAGCCGTAGCTCGTGCATAACCGCTTTTCAATCTAATCCTGGTTATAAATCAAAGTAGCAGTATTAGTGTACTGCTTCTTTTCTTCTTCTTCTTGTTACACCATCATCAATTGAAGATCGGCAATCATCATAACTACTAAATATCTCTGGACGTCTCTTGCAGTTGAGGTGCTAACATAATCTTCTCGTATCTACTTCGCAAGAAAGTTTTCGCCTACCAGGTTTTCTATGGCCAATAATTTCACCATATTATACAAAATGCAACAGATGATATTTTTCTGGATGTCTATATGTGTCCATAGTATAACTTTCTGGTTCGGATGGTATACGGCACCTCAGCTTTATTCGACACTTTATTCAACACTTCTCTATTTCTTACGTGATCTAGGTATGATATTTTTAGCATTCTGCGATAAACGTACATCTCAAAAGCTGCGATTTTTTTTCTCCAAAGTTTGTGTGAGAACCCAGCTTTTCATATAGTATAGTGGTATTGATTAAATGTAACATCGAGGTAGACGCATCCGTAGTTTTAATTTCAAATTTTTCATGTTAAGAAACGCTTTCCTTGCTCTCTGTATTCGTGCCCTTACCTCTACTGATTCATCCATTTCCTCATAGAGCCATGTACTAAGATATTGAAATTTTCATACGCGTTCAAAGTCCGTACTTAATTAATTTGTTCTATTACTATCCTAGATAAACTCCTTACTAACCATTCATACAGGACGTGTGCAATTTGCAATCCTGATCACGTGTTCTTCGAATGTTCTTTAATAACATTACACTCTGAATAATACCTCGAATTACCGCGCTCTGCATGTAACGGTCCTCCATATAATGTATTGTCCCTTCTTCATCTCGAGAATTCACACCTGTCCAGACATAGTAATATTACTAGAGAAGTTGTCCTTGTTTATAGAAATATGAGTTAGTACGTATATTTTGAGTAGGCTAGCCCCGTTATTAAAAATAATAAGAAAATAAGAAAATAAAAATATAAGGTGAGCCCACAAGTTTGGTAGTGTAGGTAGAAACCATTTTCTGATCCAAATTACAACTAATTTCATCTTTAGTAAAGCTTTATAGTACCTGTTATATCGTCTATGTATTAATATGAATTTTTAATTATTCATCTCATATTTTTCGCTTTAATTTGCATCGGTTTATTTTTGTTATCACATAAATGTATCAAGTGTGTAATAAAGTCGGTTATTACAAATGTTTTTTTAGTTTTGTATTTTTAGAATAAGATGATTATATACAGAGGTTTAGACGAAAAAAAATAACTATTTTTGAAATTTGTTTATTTTATATTAAAACATAAGTAAAAAATGTTGATGTGGAGTGCTTTAATCTGTGAATCATTTCATAACATGACTTATTTTAAAAAATTAATCTAGCTTGTACTGAAGATTAATTTTTTAACCTATGTTTGTTGTACAGTTATTCGCAATAAACATGTAGTATGGAAATAAATAAGTTGAAATAGTAAAATAAAAACAGAGTAAAAAGATGATGAAAAACAGGATTCAAAAAACTCCAAAAATGGATTTAGAGGTTTAACAAATAGAACAAATAAATTTCAAACCTGAAAGGAAACAACTGTATCGGGAGAAAAAAGTTTGAACTGCTTTTTATTTAGAACAGTTTATTGTGGTTAAAGCTAAAGATGGTACTTGATGTATTTTTACAGCTTACAGATGAAATAGCTGAATATGAACAGTTAAAATTGAAATCTGCTCATAAAGAGGCGGCGATGGTTTGGGATAAATGCAAGCTGAGATATGAGGAAATATTAATATTTAAAGTGCAATATGAACTTTGTAACCTATAAAATATATTCGTATTATTATAATTATATCCCAATGTTTTTTTCCCTTTTTTTTTTTTTTAAAGCAGATATTTAGCATTAAGTGTTACGTAGTGCAAAATTTGAAAATCTCAATTCCTATCAGAAACTGAGTTTTTTGTGTGAGAGTAAAGATGTTCAACATTGACTTATAACTGAATCTATAAAGATGTTTGGAATAGTGTTACATAATATGGATATTAAAAGCAGAAAATATCAAACGGTAGTAAAATTCGTTCGAGATAAGGATACTCAAGCAAATGGTGCGGATTCCATGTAAAGAAAGAAAAACAAATAATGAAATGCTTCAGAGAGTATATCAAGATCGGTAAAGTGCGAAAACGTGTTTCATGTGTTCATTTGCATTGTGCATTGCTGTATCACATTGGCGTGAAACTTACTCTTTTAATTTTATCGTTTATCTAAAAACGTGGATTCTTTCGTAACTCGGTATTATCTTATCTTTATATCAGTAACAAAAAAATAGTGTTAATGTAATTTCGTAATATCATTCGTTCAACCTATTCTCCTCTCCTGACAACTCCATCCTCGTCTACTCCAACAGATATCCCGGCATCCTCAGATAATAACGTTTTATTGACCCGAATGATATTAAATCGTCGTCAAGTATTAATTCCGGGTCTTATGTTAATATATCAAAACAAAAAAACAATCATTTCGATCCTTTTGCATTCCGTACAGATGAACAAGGATAATATTTAATCACATCCTAGATTTCAAAATTCTAGACTACCTCTCAACTCTTAAAGGACTAGCATCCTTGCCACATCTCGTGTTAGCGGTAACCATATATATATATATATATATATATATATATATATATATATATATATATATATATATATATATATATATTTATTTATTTATTTATTTACAAAACAATACGGCGTACATAACAGCATAACGTCAATTACAGTGTACGCTTTTACAGAATAATTATAAAGTAAAAGTATGAACAAAAATAAAACTGAACACAACACGCTAATTAATATAAATAATATTTAGATTGAAAACAAAAAATTACTAATACAAACCGAAAAATCATTCTAATGTAATACAATACCCACATACAAGCACACATCCGAAAAGCACAAAAAAAAACCTAGAAATATACCAGTCATACATACTCTCATGTAAATAAACTCTCCATCAGGGCATGCACATATGATCAAAATAAAACAAACTTACTGAAAAATATGAACTATAGAGTTTAAAAAAATTTATTATATACAAATTTACTATCGAAATGAATATCTAACTGTGGATGAATATTTAGTACGACTTATTATATAGACGTAAGGTGGATAAAAGTGGTCAGTTGTAACCTAGATTTGCACCACGAGCAGGCGATTCGTAGAAAATACGATGTGACCTACTATTAACACTGGGGACCATAAATGAAATTGTAGATAATAAATAATTATCATCTATGCGAGCGTTAATCATGCAGGAACCTCAACTTACTTATCTTTCTTCTAGCACTCGAGGATTTAATATTTAGGAAATCACATAAAATATTATAACTTAAAAATTTTGGATAGACACCAGTTTGACAGTAATAAATATACCTCAAAAACTGAGATTGAACTTTTCCACCATATGAATATATTTAGTGCAGAAAGGATCCCAAACCACAGATGCGTATTCTAATTGCGATCTTACAAGCGTGTTGAATAGTAGGATCACGAAATACGCATGAATTTCTAATGATGAAACCCATAGTTCTGTAAGCATTTTTGGTAACATTATCAATATGAGTTGCAAATTTAAGCTCATTGTCAATATAACCAAATCCCGAACACAGGTTACATTACAAACTGGAACATTGCCCGTAGAAGTAATCAAAGAGACATTTATTTTTTGTACGACAAAATCGAATATAAACACATTTCTTATAATTAAAAGGTAAATAATTATTGTCGCTCCATGTCACCATTCTACACAAATCATCTTGCAACAATTCACAATCACTGACAGTTTTAATTGATCTAAAAATTTTTTTAAGTAATTAGCAAATAATAGAAATTTTGAATGTAAGTTAATTCCTATATCATTTATGAAAATATTAAATAATAGTGGACTCAAATTAGACCCCTGTGGTACTCCGGAAGTAGGACTATATTGCTTTGATATCCGTTAAATAATACATAGCACACACGCGAAGTTAAATATGATCTAAATAACTGTATGTAATCGTCAGAAAATCCGTAATTATGTAACTTAACCAGAAGTAAACTATGGCTGACTTTGTCAAAAGCCTTAATCCGTATAAATACAATCAACTTGAAGACGCTGCTCCAAACAGTCTGCAATTAATTTTGTATATGTAACAAGATTAGTTGTAGTAGATCTAGACCTTAAGAAACCATGCTGTTCGGGAACAACTCTAGACAAAAAAAATTATATAATCTTTCATATAAAATAGACTCCAATATTTTGCTGGGTACACATAGTACGGAGATAGGACGATAGTTTTCAGCTGCACAACGATCACCAGACTTGGAACAACTTTAGCTGTTTTTAACGACACAGACCATTTACCTGTTCTAATAATAAGATTGAACAAGTAGATAAGTGGCTTTTCAAACTCTACCGAACATAATTTAAACAATATTTCCGGTAATCCATCGGGCCCAACACTCCACTTAAGTTTCAGAATCTTAATAGATTTTTTATAATCATTTATGGTGATTGAAGCAAGTTTTAAGTATCTTCCATCTTTAATTAAAGAGGTTTTAAGTGTCATGAAGCTGTCAGTCATACGAACAGATGAAAAATACTCTACAAAAGCATTTGAAATATTCTTACTAGAACAATGATTTATATTTTTCTATTTTACTACGCTAGGGTGTAGCGTCATTACGTCTAGAATACCAGCCTCGGTCTTAAGAATATAGTCATCATAAGAATTCCTTATTATCGTTTTAACTTCAGCCCGTAGTTTACTAAACTTAAAGTAATCAGTTTCCTTGCGGGTTCTACGATAGGATTTCCTAAAATTAGTTTTCAGTTTCAGTTTACGAACAATTTTTGCGGTAAACCAAGGTGGGTATGTAGACTTTCTAGATGATTTCTTTGTAAAGATGCTTCTGAAATTGTATATTAGACTATAAAAATAAGTAGTTGCATCATCCACATTTCTGATATTATAAAGTTGTTCCCAATCAATCAGATAAATTTTTTGTTTTAATGTTAAAAGGTTTGTTTTCCTAAAGTTGTAAGATGCCATGCTTGTACTAAAATCCACTTTATATAAATAACTACAACGAACAGTGATATCCAGAGCAGGATGATACTTATTCTCAGGAAGAAGCGGATAAAGTGACATCTATACATCAACACTCAAAACGGAAGTAGTAATGATCAAATCTAAAGTTTACCTCTGCGAATTAAGGACATTATTTACTAAACTGAGATTATTAATTTCAACGAAATTTGAAAGCGAATTAATATTCTTTTTAAGATAATCAAGCGGAGTACCAGAACCAGAGATGGATAAGTTGAAATCACCCATAATCATAATATTAATTGTATTTTTCATATTCAGTAATAAATTATGACATTCATAAAAAAATCTGCTATAACAAGAGCAAGATATACCGGGAGGAACATAAATACAACCGATAAGTGTTTATATATGCAGACTAACGTTCCTAAGTTTAATCCAAACTGAATCTATATTCCCGAAACTGGGAAACGCAATTTACTCTGCAACATATGTGTCCTTAATCGCTAACAAAACTCCGGTCCCCCCTCCTCCCAGCTATATTCCGACGATAAGCAAAATAACCTTGATTTAAAAATTCATTGTTGTAAACACTTCCAGTTAACCAAGTTTCAGTGAATCCTACAATATTAAAGTTACTTCTACACATTCCTAAATGAAGTTCTTTTAACTTTCTATTTAATCCCCGAACATTTCGATAATACACTTTAAGTCCCATTATAGTAACTGTTTGAAAATTTGGCGATAAATAATAGAATAAATAAGAACTCCAATAAATAAGAATAGATGAGTTTAAGAAACTTGACAACTCTAACCTATTACATATAAAAAACGGAAAAGGAGCAAAACAGTTCCTAAAATATATCCACCTAAATATACTAATTCGTAAAGGTAACAAACATTCAAATATATATCGACGAATAAATAAAATCTACGTAATAATTCTCTTCAGAAAATTTTCAGCAAAACTGCGTACAGCATAAAGAGAGATAAAATCAGTATTAGTATTAACGAAGTGACTAAATGAACGCTAGAAAGTACATACTTTAAATACACTGACATAAAATACAAAAATACGCTTAAAAATGATGATAATAAAATACATGCGCACCGATACATAATATACCAAACACACTCGTAATATATATACATATACATACTACAAATAAACATAAAGTACATTTAATATAAGACGGTATAATTGCGTAACGTGAGAGTGGGAAATTTTAGATCGTCTTCTCCTCCGAAATTCTAAATGACAATTTATCATCGTAATCGGCCAGCGTTCTTATTACAATCTTTTGATTAGACGTACTGTCAATAGTTTATGTTACCGTCTTCCGTCCAGACATTTCTACGACCGTATTTATTACCCGTACTATGTTCATCCGTCTCTTCGTTAACCCGTATTACTATATTTGTCTTTTTCAATAATCGTTTATTACTGAATATTCGATATCTGTAGCTGACGAACTTTACTACAATTGGTCGAGTATTAATCCCCAGTTTATCTACTCGTCGCTTTCCAATCCTATGCGACCTACAAATAGCTTCGATCGGAATCGGAACATTTACTGAAAATTTTTCTTTAGCCAACTTCATAATACATTCATCCGTATCTCCTTTATCTGTTTCGGGAATTCCGTATATCATCAACGAATTTCGACGGCTATATTGTTCCAATTCTTCCAACTTGTAACTAACTTTAGTATTTATATCTGTTACCTTTCTATTCAAATCCATGAAGAAATTCGTCAGTGTATTCTTCACCGCCTGCATGGTGTTGTTAGTAAGTTGAACTCGAAATTCTTCGTTCATTTGGAAGTCAATAGGGGGTTTATCATCTTTCCTTTTTATACCAGCGCTCCTTGTTTTTATACCACTACTACTTCTACCACCGGATGACATACTGAATGGAATTTATTACGTAACGATAAAATTGTATAAATGAGATAAACGTACCTTTTCAAATATGATTGTATTGTAACGCGCTGCACATCGATGTCACTATACCAGAAACACACGTCTCATCATTTTAACATACAACATATTAAAAAAGTTGTATTCCTCGCAACGGAATCCTTAGTATTCATAATCAATCACAGCGGATTTGAAATTGGCGGACATTTCCTCAAAGCCCGAAAGCTGAAATTACCAACCACAAACATAATTCTTTCAAATGTTTCATCAACAATTACAATTGATGAACTTCAAAAATACTTAACGACAAAATCTTCATTTGAAATTGTCGTCCAAAATTTCGCTACTTTGTATAAAACTCACTACATTCCGAATTGTGTGATGAAATCAATATTCCACCGGCTTTTACTCTGGAATTCGGTCAAGTGTAACTGGACATAAGGCAGATAACTGCAAAGATGTCTAAAATTTCTGTAATATTATCAAAGATCCTACTCAACAACAACCGCTACATGACCTTCAAGCTTGTGATCTCCTCTTTCGCAAGATAATTCCTCCATCATGTAACGATGAAGACCTAGAACCGGAAGAATCTCCAACTCTTTCTAAAATAGAAGAGAGTAGCAGCTCGTGTACTTCTTTCGAACCAGACAAAATAGAAAGGCCCCCCTCTAAGACATCACTGATTTCCTCAGGAAACTCTGTTTTAAACAATAATGAGCTACAGACACCTGTTAAAAAACAAAAAAAAAAAAGGAAGAAAGAAAATGTCGTCATCTAATTCTATACCAATGGTCATTTCTGAAGGTGAGTTATCCTTCAGACCAGGATCTCGATCTCTCATTAAAGCAACCTGGAAACCTCTAGTGCCGTACTTTGAATATAAGCAGTCCTTTTATTTTCGAATCTTTCTCTATTCTGTGATATGTGTAAAGTGAAAAGTAGCAACCCGACAGAAATAGTAAAAGAATTCACAGAAAATATTTAAGGTCTAATTACCCTCCTTAAGAACTGTTATCCTTTATTAAAAATCAGAAGCTCTATAATTCTGTTAACCAAAATAATTAAAGCTCTTTCACCTCGAGTAGAGCAATGAGTACTCTAATTCTCTACTGGAACTGTGGTGGCTTCTGCAAGAAACCCGGCTAAAACCTAACCAAAATCCTATCATATTTAGGAGTTTAACTAGCAGTTAGAGACAACATCCTGTTTCAACAAATCTATCCTAACACAAGTCTTCAACTTCTATCTATTCTCATCCAAATGGAACAACCTTTTACACTTTGCTTCTTCTACTTGCCTCCAAATGAACCCATTGAAAAATTTCAATTCTTTAATATTATATCTCTTTTAAATTTTCCTGTAATACTAACTGGAGATTTCAATTCACATAGTCCTCTGCTCGTATGTAGTCGTACAAGTAGTAAAGGTCGTCTTATAGAAAACGTATTAAATCAGTTCAATCTATGTTTGCTAAACCCACTGGTGAACCAACTCACTATTTAATTTAATTATCACCTTACTACAGCCAGAAAATAGATTATTCGTCTTCCACCATGCATATTTATATGAGAGCGATCATGTTCCAATGATAGCTAAATTAATTGATTCTGCATTTTCATCAGATTCACGACGGCTAAACTGGAACTACAAGAAAACAAGCTGCGAGAGATATGCCATTGACTGCAGAAACCTTTCAATTGGTATTTTAATGAGTATAAACAATATCATCTGTGTTTTCACCTCAACACTGGTCAAAAAGGCTCAATCTTTTACTCCTCCTCCCAAAAATACAAATCGTAAATTAGTTCCTTGGTGGACAAACAAATGCGCTAGTGCTATCAGGCAATGACTAAAAGTTTTGAAAAATTTGAAAACTTCGCCTACCAGTAGTAAACATCTAGAATATAGTTGGAGAATTAAACAAGCCAAGCGGAAATCATGTCAAGAATTAATTTCTAAGATCACTCCATCGGCATCTTCAAACATGATATGGTCGAAAATTCGTGCTCTCGAACAACCACACTCCTTTCTAGTTTCTTCAGTACTAAGTAACTGTATTTAAACTGGAGGGAATAGTATAGTTGGAGAATTAAACAAGCCAAGCGGAAATCATGTCAAGAATTAATTTCTAAGATCACTCCATCGGCATCTTCAAACATGATATGGTCGAAAATTCGTGCTCTCGAACAACCACACTCCTTTCTAGTTTCTTCAGTACTAAGTAACTGTATTTAAACTGGAGGGAATAGTTTCAGCTTTTGCAGACCACTATCAGTATACTTCCAGTTGCTTTATCGGACTAACCTACATCCAGTATCAACATTTCCTTATAGAAAACTCTAGTACAGAAGCTTATAATAAATCGATCATCTCAGGGAACTTTTCAAAATAAAAATGGCAGTAGCGTCATTGACCTAGTCATTAGAAATAAGGAGATAATAAATAATATCAGCGAGTTAAAAGTAAAGTACTTTGTCTCAACGTAAAATAATCAATTTCGAAATTCTAACAAATATTCAAAAAAATAATAAACAGAAAATAAAAATGATAAACTATAACACTTTTGAAAAGGAAATAAAATGCATTAATTTTGGGGAAGAAATCAAATTAATTAGGGAATCGCGCATTCCAAAGACTATTATTCTTGGGGCTAAGCGTTGAGAGGAATTTGTTGTACTTTTCATTTTTGTAGTTTATAAGGTAGCGATGAAGAGTTTTGATCAAAAGAGTCAATAGCTGCTTTAAAAAAGAAGCGACTGGTCGGCCATAGGTACGCAATCGTATGACGTAGTTTTTGAATCTGATAAGTACAAGTATGTAAGACGGTAAGTTAGATAATAATATTTTTAGAGATATGTCATTCAATCGTTGACAGAATTAGTTCGACAAGGTTACTTAAGGTTTTGTCGATGTCAGAGGGACTGCTTATATCGGTGTGAACAATGTTGTTAATGTACTCTTTAAATTGAAGCCAGTTTCTATATCTATTAGTAAAATTGAAGTATTATACAAAATTTTATTCTTTTTTACCATGTAAAAAAGTTTCCATACGGTTCCTCCAACATATTTCATGTTGATTAAATGAAGAAAACGCGTGATAATTTAAATATAAATTTTTTATTTGAAAAATGTTATTAAAAATTGTGTGACAAGTTTTCACTATTAATTTCGCGTTATTAATTAATTTGTATTAAATGATTACTGCGTAACAGAATTTATATATATTATAATTTCTGGTCATACACACACACATATATATATATATATATATATATATATATAATATTTACGTCTTTCGCAATGTACGACACAGGGTTAACGGATCTTGTCTCGAACCATCCGACTGTAAATTTAAATGTGGCTCCTAAGTGATTCATCCAGATTCTTGGTAGTCATCTTAAAGCGACATTTTCCTTTCGTATCTTTGGATTTTTGGTTATTTTTATATTTCATATCTGTATTTATCCTTTCGAAAAAACCTTCCGACTTTTCAGTTAGGACTAGCAAATCAGAACATTTATAACACTTCCTTTCAATCTTCGATTTATTTTATTTATTACGTTTTTGCATTATTGAATAAATTTTCATGTAAATTTACAAAAGATTTCCAGAAAAACGTTAAAACAAAGTTATAAAATCACGAAGAAGAATCAATTACAAGCATAACAATGATAACCGCTACAAAAACATGAAAATTGAATAAATACCTTTTCTCTTAGGGTAGTTTCCAAGTCTTTTACATACAATAAACTTTCAATTGCGAGGTCTTTAATATCTTGGTTTATTGATTCGTTCCGTGAAGTCTAAAATTATTGTAATATAATAATTATTATTACAAGTTTGTAGAAATATCTGATGGTAAGTTGCTCTATAATGTCTTATCTTATATATTAGTAAAAACTTTGTACATTATAAAATACACTCTGTTGTGTGATCATATTTTTACTATTATATTGAAGAAACTCTATCTAAATGTGATTTCTATTTATTTATTTAGATCATGTTACTGACTTACATTACAGCTTTCACAAAATTTGGAACAGGTAATTAAATTTTATTTATCAGGAAGTATTTATTTCTCATCAATAATTTTTTTCTCAATAATAAATATATTATAATAATTTTATATTTTACAGAATGGAACAGTAAATAAAAATACAAAAAACAATGACAGGGAGATGTATATAATTAAACTAGAAACAGAAAAGGTATTTATTCTATTTTCACGTTTTTAAAGCGATTATCATTTTTATTCTTATAATCGATTCTTCTTCGTGATTTTATAACTTAGTTTTAACGTTTTCCTTGAAATTTTTTGTAAATCTACACGAAAAATATTACTCAACAACTAAAATAAGTTTAAGTCAGCGTAATTTTGATTTATAGTCTTTACTTTTGTGTGATTGTTGGGGCAAAATATATTTCACATAATGATATCAGAAGAAGTTGATAGTATGATATTTTTAAAAGCAAAAATGATTCCTTTTTTAAGAATTCAAATGTATTAATATTTTATCAATTATTAAATAAATCGAATTTAACTGTTTAATTACTTTTGGATAATGTAGTTAATTTATACAGAGATATTTCTGTCAAATAGGTGTGGTTTTGAAACGATGATAATCCAGTTATTAAAAATATGTGAGAAGATTTAAGCCTTATTGATAATGAGTTACAAAGTTTGTAAAAATGTGACATCAAAATGCATTTAATAGCTTCCGTTTACAATATGACTAAATTTTTTTTTAAGCGGCAGGGGGAAAATCTTCAAAAGACACTAATAACGAAAATTTAGTTTTTTACAGTGCATACAAGCATGCACTGCAAGAGATCCAAAATCAGCGTGTGGGATTTTTACACACTAAAAACCCCTTCCCACTTCAAAACACACAAAAAAAGGAGTTAAATAATATGATGAAGGTCTCAGGGTGAATGTAGAGTCCTCCATACTTAAAATTAGCTTATTGCGATGGAAGAAGCGATGAGAATACATAGTCCCTTCTTCCATCAAACTAAGAGTAACGAGTTTATGCATTAACTAAATATATATATATACATATATAAAAAAAAGCAAAAATAAAATCTTGTGACAAAAGGACTTTAGAATGTAATTTAAAGTTTAAAAAGTATCAATCATAATTAAAAAAAAAAAAAAGTGTAAAAACTGATATGGATATTATCTTAAAAAGGAACAATAAACTAAAATATCTTATAACAAGAAGAATTTACAATGTAACTTAAAACTTAAAAAGTATTACTCATACCGAAGTAAAATAAAACAAAATTTAATAGTACGGATATCATCTTATACTTTTTTAAAAACCTACATAATACAAACATTAAAGAAAAAAAATCATAAAGAGAGAGAGCAAAAAAATTATTATAACAAATTGCTGTGATAAGTTTGTAGAAATAGTTAAATTTAAATGTTAAAATAGTCAAATATAAAATATAATTAGATATTGAAACAATGTGACTAAATTAGGAGAAAAAATATAATCTGTTGACAACATATATTTTCAACAGGAATAAAAAGAAATAAATATAATATAAATACATTGCGTATGTATGTGTTACCTGAATGTGGTACTGTTTTCATATTTTCCATTAAATCAAAAAGTATATCAGTGTTATGTATAGTATAATGAGTTTCTTATTCAAGTCTCTATTGATTTACAGGAACAAACATCAAAACATCATCAAGAAAAGTTGGTAAGTTTATTCATTCATGTTGATTTTGCGTGTATGGATTATATTCTATACAAATTCAAAATTGATGGATTCCACAATCTAAAATGGTACATATTAATTTTAATTGGCAACGACATAAAGCACAAAATATAACGATTAGTTATACAAAATGTAACGATATTTAATCTTCATTTTATGATCATGCATATACATAAATAATGACTATCACAAGTGTTTTTCCGTGCATATCACTGGCGTGCATTCCAGGTAAGCGAGGTAAGCGCCGCTTACCCAGAAAAATCCCAAGAAAATATTTTTTTAATCTTAACTTATAAAAGTATTAAAATAGGAAGCGATCACATTTCCGCTTATTGCTTCAACAATTGCACGGAACGCGTGGCGCTACATACAGTTGCTGGTTGACACACATATACAGTTAAAACAGAATGTTAGTATTATTACGAAGTGTTCTGTTTATCCAAATGCAGATGCGTCATGTTAGTTGGTTACACATACACACAGAAGGATTTGTTCGAAACGTGTTGCAAACGGTTCTGAAAACTGAAGAGGGGCGAGGTCTGTCAAACTGGTCGAACAGGGCAGCGATTAGAACTTTGCTTATTACTTACTACCTCCCTTCTTCGGATAATTTACCAACACATATATATATATAAATCCATATATATATATATATATATATATTTAACAAAACAAAATAAAATTGAAGATAATCACTAAAAAAAAGTGCTTTTAAAATTGTGTGATAAGTTCTCATTATTAATTTCACGTTATTAATTAATTTTTATTAAATGATTATTGGACTGCAGTATTTAAACTTTTATCGGATTACTTTTATAATTTTTATGGATTATATTATATTTATACTTGATTTATTACGTATTTTCATTCTTCTTTGAAATTTTTCACAAATTTTCTTACGTGTCTTGCTCAGACAATTATAAATAGAAGAAGAATGGAATTAAGGTGCATATGCACCAGTGGCGTGCGGTGAGTTTTTCTAGAGGGTAAGCGATGACCATATGGAGTGTTACATCAAACGAAAATTTATTTACAAGAAACACGTGATAATACGTTTATTTAATACTTATTTAAATACAAAATCCATTCGGCGATCTAATTTAATAAAGTCGGTTATAACAAGATCGTAAAACGTACTCATAGGTTCATTTTGGAGCTGATTTAACAACGGTTTTTCAATGGATATCAAAGATAAGCCACTTAATCGTTCCTGTCCCTGTGTCGATCTCTGGTATGATTTTATTCGTTTCAATGCTGAAAACGACCTCTCTACACTAGCAGTTGTACTAGGTATTGTCAATATTAATTGACCTAATTTATAAACTTCGGACAAGATCTCATCGAACTCAGACGCCTTCATTGCTTCCACTAATTCATGCGTATTCATTTTATTAAGGTCGCCATCCATATACACCGAGAGCAATTGGTTTTTCAGCTTTACATCGTCGAAAAACTCCCCATAGCATTCTTTTAAATTTGAAAAAATTTCGTTTGGAAATTTTTTTTTATACTCTTCATATTTACTTGTATCTAGAAGCGATAAAAATTTCAATTGATCAAGATTTCCAAAACGTTCACTCAGCTGAGTTAGAACATTGTCAAAGATTTCGTTGAACAGTGCACGTGTGTGTGTTTCCTCATCTTCTGGTTCTGATAGTTTTCGTCTTTTTCTCACAACAAATTCTTCATTTTCTTTTGACTTTGCATAATTCCATATGCTTTTGAAGATCGCGTCGTTCCTATATTTTTGGATTTCCATTTGAATTTCTTGAATTTTTTTCATACAACATAAAATATCTAGTTGTTTTTTTTACAAAATATCGTATAAGACATCAGTTAGCGCAAATATTTTGGAAAAAATTTCGATGAAGAATAAAGTTCGAACTTCGCTGAAAAATTTTAGGAACCCATGGGCTGATATTACAGTTTCAGTATCCCACTGTTCCGAATTTTCAATAACAGTTTGAAAAAACTCAGTGAAAAACTCAGTGAAACAATGATGATATTCTTTAACCGTGCTTATCAATCTGGAAGAGAAATTCCATCTGGTTGGTGCGTTTCTTGGCATTTTTTTAGTAGTAAATTCACTAAGTGGATGTGCGCGTTTGGTTGATTTGCTAAAAAAAGCACCCAATCCAGATAATGTCTGAAAAAAAATTCTACATTCTTTTATATTTGAAGCGGATTGTGATAAAACTAAATTCAACGAATGACTAAAACAATGGACAAATAATGCTTTCGGATACAATTTTTGGAGTTTTGTGCGTAAACCTCCTACTTGTCCTGCCATCACCGCTGCCCCATCGTATGTTTGCGCCACGAGTTTCTTAGCTAAATCGTATTCTTCGATGATACTTTTAACATACTCAAGTATACCATCAGCAGATCGATCTGCACTAACATCAATAAATTTAATAAATCTCTCTCGAGCTTTTGCAGTGTGACTGCATATATAACGTAAAACTACAGACAGTTGCGATTTATTTGAAACGTCCGACGTTTCATCCAGTAATATAGCAACGTACTTCGCGTTTTTGATTTCTTCTTTTATCTTACCTTGAACAACAGCGTGTACCGAAGAAATTAAATCATTCTGAATACGATTTGAGGTCCCACGGAACGTTGTAGATGTCTCTAGGTGTGTTTTTAGAATTATATCATATTTAGAAAGTAATTGAAGAAGGTCTACATAATTCCCACGATTATCCGAATCAGTATTTTCAGAGTGACCACGGAAAGCAAGCTCATGAACACCGAGATAACATACTGCATCGATTAATCTTTTTAAAATGTTTCTATTTTGTAGTACAACTTCATTATGTTTTATCACTTCAATTCGTACGTTATCGTTTAATTGTAAATCTATGTGTGACTTACCAAATTTTTTCAGCTTCATGGAGGAAAAAATATGAATCTGGGAACGTTCATGTTTTTTAACCGCATTGATCAAATTATTCAAGTTATCGTACCCTTGAGTAGGATCATTCCACACACATTTTTCTTTTTCAGTACAAAATAATAGACACGGCCAACAAAACAATTTTCCACCATCTTCACAACCAGTTAACCACAAAATTTTTTCATATTGCGATATATTGAAATTTCTGGTAAAAGGTGTACCACCTTTTTTTTGTTCAGTTTTTAAAGAAGGTAATTCTGGTTTTGGCTTACCACAATTTATAATTTCTAACTGTTCATTAAAATTAAATCGCAAAAAAGGTTTTTCAATCAATTCCCGAACACGCATTTTGCTTTCAAAAAAGATGGGAGCACGCAGCAGATACACAAAAACCGCGTTATTAGTTATTAAACTATCCAGCGAAAAGCGAAATTACAGTCGCTTACCATAGGCACGTTTTCATCACGTTTACATTTGCTAGTATGTCTTTGTGTTGGTAAATTATCTGAAGAAGGGAGGTAGTAAGTAATAAGCAAAGTTCTAATCGCTGCCCTGTTCGACCAGTTTGACAGACCTCGCCCCTCTTCAGTTTTCAGAACCGTTTGCAACACGTTTCGAACAAATCCTTCTGTGTGTATGTGTAACCAACTAACATGACGCATCTGCATTTGGATAAACAGAACACTTCGTAATAATACTAACATTCTGTTTTAACTGTATATGTGTGTCAACCAGCAACTGTATGTAGCGCCACGCGTTCCGTGCAATTGTTGAAGCAATAAGCGGAAATGTGATCGCTTCCTATTTTAATACTTTTATAAGTTAAGATTAAAAAAATATTTTCTTGGGATTTTTCTGGGTAAGCGGCGCTTACCTCGCTTACCTGGAATGCACGCCAGTGATATGCACGGAAAAACACTTGTGATAGTCATTATTTATGTATATGCATGATCATAAAATGAAGATTAAATATCGTTACATTTTGTATAACTAATCGTTATATTTTGTGCTTTATGTCGTTGCCAATTAAAATTAATATGTACCATTTTAGATTGTGGAATCCATCAATTTTGAATTTGTATAGAATATAATCCATACACGCAAAATCAACATGAATGAATAAACTTACCAACTTTTCTTGATGATGTTTTGATGTTTGTTCCTGTAAATCAATAGAGACTTGAATAAGAAACTCATTATACTATACATAACACTGATATACTTTTTGATTTAATGGAAAATATGAAAACAGTACCACATTCAGGTAACACATACATACGCAATGTATTTATATTATATTTATTTCTTTTTATTCCTGTTGAAAATATATGTTGTCAACAGATTATATTTTTTCTCCTAATTTAGTCACATTGTTTCAATATCTAATTATATTTTATATTTGACTATTTTAACATTTAAATTTAACTATTTCTACAAACTTATCACAGCAATTTGTTATAATAATTTTTTTGCTCTCTCTCTTTATGATTTTTTTTCTTTAATGTTTGTATTATGTAGGTTTTTAAAAAAGTATAAGATGATATCCGTACTATTAAATTTTGTTTTATTTTACTTCGGTATGAGTAATACTTTTTAAGTTTTAAGTTACATTGTAAATTCTTCTTGTTATAAGATATTTTAGTTTATTGTTCCTTTTTAAGATAATATCCATATCAGTTTTTACACTTTTTTTTTTTTTAATTATGATTGATACTTTTTAAACTTTAAATTACATTCTAAAGTCCTTTTGTCACAAGATTTTATTTTTGCTTTTTTTTATATATGTATATATATATATTTAGTTAATGCATAAACTCATTACTCTTAGTTTGATGAAAGAAGGGACTATGTATTCTCATCGCTTCTTCCATCGCAATAAGCTAATTTTAAGTATGGAGGACTCTACATTCACCCTGAGACCTTCATCATATTATTTAACTCCTTTTTTTGTGTGTTTTGAAGTGGGAAGGGGTTTTTAGTGTGTAAAAATCCCACACGCTGATTTTGGATCTCTTGCAGTGCATGCTTGTATGCACTGTAAAAAACTAAATTTTCGTTATTAGTGTCTTTTGAAGATTTTCCCCCTGCCGCTTAAAAAAAAATTTAGTCATATTGTAAACGGAAGCTATTAAATGCATTTTGATGTCACATTTTTACAAACTTTGTAACTCATTATCAATAAGGCTTAAATCTTCTCACATATTTTTAATAACTGGATTATCATCGTTTCAAAACCACACCTATTTGACAGAAATATCTCTGTATAAATTAACTACATTATCCAAAAGTAATTAAACAGTTAAATTCGATTTATTTAATAATTGATAAAATATTAATACATTTGAATTCTTAAAAAAGGAATCATTTTTGCTTTTAAAAATATCATACTATCAACTTCTTCTGATATCATTATGTGAAATATATTTTGCCCCAACAATCACACAAAAGTAAAGACTATAAATCAAAATTACGCTGACTTAAACTTATTTTAGTTGTTGAGTAATATTTTTCGTGTAGATTTACAAAAAATTTCAAGGAAAACGTTAAAACTAAGTTATAAAATCACGAAGAAGAATCGATTATAAGAATAAAAATGATAACCGCTTTAAAAACATGAAAATAGAATAAATACCTTTTCTGTTTCCAATTTAATTATATACATCTCCATGGCGATGTTTTTTGTATCTTTGTTTACTGTTTCATTCCGTAAAATCTAAAATTATTATAATATATTCATTATTGAGGAAAAAATTATTGATGAGAAATAAATACTTCCTGACAAATAAAATTTAATTACCTGTTCCAATTTTTCGTGAAAGCTGTAATGTGTGTCAGTAACATGACCTAAATAAATAAATAGAAATCACATTTAAGTAGGAATTTCTTCAATATTATAATTTACATGAAAATTTACTCAATAATGAAAAAAACGTAATAAATAAGATATAATCTATAAAAAATAATAACAATAAATCCGATAAAAGTTACTGACCGAAAACAACGCGGCAGCAAAGTTTATCTCTATTAGAAATAAGTAGCAAAGATCTTGAAAATTTGTTGGAAATATTTTCAAAGACACATTAGAAATTGACAATTGAAGAATTACATTCGACATGTTCATTAGATTCATTGCGTCTGCAACAAAAATTTTTGCCAATTTATGTCAAAGGAAGAACATATATCATAATGTTCCCAAATATTGGTGAGAATTACGAAAACTGTGTTTGGTTAACAAAACGAGACATTTTAGCAGCGACAAACAAAGATGTAGAAGATTTGAATACAAAAATTATGAAATAAAATAAATAGACTCGTAAATAATTACGATGTGTGTTTTGTATTTCTTCTTTAAATATGATTCCTCCCCTTCGAAAAAGTAGTGGCGAATGGGCACGCAGCAATCTTGATAAGGCGGAAGTTTTTGGGTTATATCTGAAGAATGTGTTCAAACCACACCCACCTGATACAGGGTCAGAGTCTTTCTATAATCAAATAAAACAAGAACTGGCTGCTCCCTTTCAAATGTCTCGCCCAATCAAACCATTTTCTCCTGCAGAAATTATGAAAGTGATAACGGGCCACTTACCAGTATATAAAGCTCCTGGGTATGATCTAATCACTGGGAAGATCCTGAAATGTTTGCCACGAAGGGCTATAGTATTACTAACCAGTATCTGTAACGCTGTTATTCGATTGGGGTATCCTTCGCAATGGAAAATGGCTCAGATTATAATGATACATAAACCAGGTAAACCTATCTGCGAAACATCCTTATATCGACCAATTAGCCTTCTACCCATAGTGTCGAAAGCCTTTGAGAAGTTACTGCTCTCGCAATTACGGGAACCGCTGCAAGGCACGATTCCAGACTATCAATTCGGGTTTGTCAAGGGCATTCTAGGGTAGAGCAAATTCACAGAGTGCAGAAGTATATTAATAATTGTTTCGACAGGAAACAGTATTGTTCTTCTGCTTTCCTGGATGTTAGTCAGGCTTTCGATCGGGGGTGGCACGAGGGGTTACTTCTAAAAATAAAACGCTCTTTGCCACATGCATATTACATGCTATTGGCCTCATATCTAACAGATAGATTCTTTCAGATTAAACTCGACGGCGATGTATCTGGATTTTATCCTGCTGAGGCTGGCGTTCCACAGGGCTCTGTTTTGGGTCCAATTCTACTTCTTTTGTATACACATGACCTCCCAGTTAAAACCAACATTGAGGTTGCAGCATTCGCTGATGACACAGCATTGTTTGCAAGCGACAACGATCCGATAGCGGCGTCGGAAAAATTACAGGCCGGTTTAAATCACCTAAAAAAATGGGCACGAGAGTGGAGAATTAAGGTCAGCCCATTGAAGTCAGTACATGTCACGTTCACAAATAGACGCGATACATGCCCACCCGTTTATCTTGATGGTCTTATTCCACAGGAAAGTAAAGCTCGGTATTTTGGGGATGTGGCTTGATCGACGAATGACGTGGAAAATACACATTAAGATGAAGGTTAAAGAAATAAACATAAAACTGAGAAAGATGTACTGGCTCCGGGGCAGACATTCCGAGTTACCTCTCAAATCAAAATTATTGCTGTATAACGCAGTTATCAGACCGGTGTGGACCTACGGTATATCCCTTTGGGGTACAGCATCGGTGTCTAATATTAACACGATGCAACGATGTCAGTCAAAAATATTAAGAATTATAACAAATGCGCCATGGTACGTGCGTAATGACAACCTGCATCGCGACCTAGGTGTACCATATGTGCGAGAGGTAATCCAAACATATAGTGAACATTACTTGCACAGATTAGAATACCACCCGAACCGACTGGCAGTTGACTTACTAGATAGTGGTAACGATGTTCATAGACTTAATCGAATAACGACATTAAAAACTCTTTATATATGAGTAAAGGATTTTTCAAAATACTAAGCTTAAATATAGAAGGTCTATCCCAGAGCAAAACAGATTGTATTGCACGGATAATTCAAGAACACAATATAGATATAATTACGCTGCAAGAAACTCATACCATCTCTGATGAAGATATAACGCGAAGTTAAAATAGCTGCACATATCCCACATAGAAAATATGGTATAGCAACATACGTCCGTAATGATCTTCAATCAATCACGAGGATAATTCAAACATCAGATCGGAATAACATATTTTTCATAGTAATTAAAATATCGAACACGACTATAACGAATGTTTATAAACCCCCTAATGTTAAGTGGAAAACCAAAATACTTCCAATATTTAAACATCCTTCGATCTATATTGGTGATTACAATAGCCACTCAACAAACTGGGAATACGCCAATGAAGATGAAAACGGAAAGATGCTTAATAATTGGATAGAGTTAAACAATATGGAACTGATCTATAATGCAAAAGACAATGGAACTTTTAGATCCACAAGATGGAACAAGACATATACACTAGATATGTGTATTGTTTCTACAAACTACACGGTAGACTGTATTGATAAACCTCAAAGGATAACACTGGATGCTTTTGACACAGCCAACATCGGCCAGTTATGTTAATAATCTCACCTGGCATACCAGTGATAAACTCAGTTCCAAAAAAGAGATGGAACTTCAAGAAGGCCAACTGGGATAATTTCAGGGATCATATCGAAAATGCACTAAAAAATATTACCCCCTCTCTTAAAAACTACAATTCATTCCACCGTGCAGTTAAAGATGCAGCCAGATATAGTATACCTCGTGGTTTTAGGAAAGAGTATATTCCAGGTTGGTCAGCCGAATGCGAACAGTTACTGCAAAAGTTTAGACATACACAAGAAAAGGAGACGGCAGAAATACTACTTACAAAACTGAATAGCGAAATACGACAAAAATGGGTCAATATAGTTGAAAACATCGATTTTGCACATGGTAGTCGGAAGGCATGGAATCTTCTTAGAAGATTAGGGACAGATCTGGTGAACACGCGTAAAATTCAGGCTCAATTAAAACCTGATAGAATAACTAGAAGACTCTTAAAATTAAGTAAATACAAAATTGATAAGGAAGTATCCTCAGAAATTAAGAAACAATTGTATAACCTCAAAAGAATCCTAACACCACATAATATCTTTTCAAAAAATATTGAAATTAATGAGTTAGAAGCGGCATTAAAATCTATCAAGAGTGGCAAGGCCGCTGGCCTAGACGGAATTTACCCAGAATTTATGAAGAATTTGGGAGAAAGAGCAAAAAGATTCATTATCACTATTTATAATGAAATATTAGATGGCGGCCAATTGCCCAGGGATTTCTAAAAAGCAAAGGTAATTGCTATTAAAAAGCCGGGAAAAAATGGGAACGACCCGGCGGAATATCGACCGATATCTCTACTATCTATCCCGTATAAAATTTTTGAACGAATTATATACAACAGAATATCCACAGAAATCGAAAAATACCTACCTGTCGAGCAAGCTGGTTTTCGTACTAACAGATCTTGTGTTGATCAAGTAGCTACATTAACACAATTTATCGAAAATGGTTTCCAGAAAAACCTAAAAACAGCGGTTGTTTTCCTAGACCTTACAGCCGCATACGATACAGTTTTGAGGCATATTTTGTTGATTAAGTTGTCAAAATTAATACCTTGTTCCAAAATTATAAATTTACTAAACAGAATATTGGCTGATCGTTTCTTTCGCGTGTTCCTCGGAGATAAAAGTAGCAGATGGCGAAGAATAAACAATGGTTTACCTCAAGGTTCCATTTTGGCACCACTGCTTTTTAATGTATATCTTCAAGATTTTCCAAACATACTGAATAGTACCGTATTTCAATACGCTGATGATATTGCAATTGCAGTGCAAGATAACAATATTGCCGAATGTCAAAGGAAGTTACAGACGGAATTAAACATAATAAGTGCATATATGGGAAAATGTAATTTACGACCAAATCCGAACAAAACTGAAGTTGCCCTATTCCACCTTAATAATAGGCTAGTAAATACACAACTAAATCTGACAATAGATGGAACGCAAATTAATAACACGAAGAATCCAAAATATCTAGGAATAACGTTAGATCGTTCGCTCACGTACAAAACACACCTAACTAACCTAAGCCAGAAAATTAGAACACGCGTAAATATCATAAGAAGATTAGCTGGTACGTCGTGGGGATCAACAGCTAAGACTTTGCGCATATCCGTTTTATCATTAGTTTATACAGCCGCGGAATTTTGCTCGCCGGTGTGGATGAACAGTTGTTATGTGCGGAAAGTGGACGTTCAGCTTAACGAAGTAATGCGTATTATCTCAGCAATGATACGCAGCACACCAACTGCATGGCTTCCAGTTCTTACGAACATTCAACCGCCTCATATTCGAAGAACCGACTCGTTGAAAAAGAACTCAGCAAAATTCAAAGAAAATGAAAATTTACTAATTACAAAATTTATAAGAGAAGCACCTAAAGTTAGATTAAAATCTAGGAAATCCCCATGGACAACTTTGGATCAAGCACGATTTGCATTCGATTGGAAAGAACAATGGACCAAGGAATGGAATTCGGTGCGTAATTCGTTCATAAATGGATGCCTCGTCGAAAACCCTTCGGAGCAACCTCTAGGAATGGAATTTCGACGAAAGGAGTGGCGACTCTTGAACAGAATCCGAACTGGTCATGGTAGATGCGGTCACCTTCTGCAGAAGTGGAGTATTTCTGATTCGGCTAGTTGCTGTTGCGGACATCCCATGCAAACAATAAAACACGTCGTCGAAGAATGCGAAGTATACTCGGAAAATGGGATTACGGTTGAAGATGTACATCATTTGCGCGGCGGGAGTTTAGACTGGCTTTCCCGTTTAGAGCTCGATCTATAAATCAACATCATACGATACGATACGATACGATCGATACACCCCCTTAGACCTTCCACATCGGTTTGATTGATTGGCGAGGTAGCTCGGAGTATCATTGATGAATGATATCTCCAATCCTGTCACGACCCATATAGATAAATTGCTTATTGGATATGTAAGCCAGATTGCAATTTTTATCCAATTAAAAAAAAAAAAAAAAAATTCAGAACAGTTAACAATAAACATATTCTATCATATAAACTATTTTCACTGTGTAACACCCCAAAATTGCTTTGTAGCAGTACATATATATATATGTGTGTGTGTGTGTGTACGTATTTGGGTATACAGGTATGCACGGAGGATGTGACATTCATTAAAAAAAAAGAAAGGTGAATAAAAAACGGAATGTGTGCAATACTATAATATTATATAATATATAGGGTGGAACATGTTGACGACGATTCAATTAAAATTCTTTGAATGCTATATGTATATATATATATATATATATATATATATATATATATATATATATATATATATATAAAAAAGAGGTAAAATATCTATAAAAATATAATAACTGGCGTAGCAAGCGTCGAAGAATAGTTGAAAATAGATAGGATGTAAGTTATTATGGGCTCGTTCGGTCATTTAATTGAAGATTGAAAGGAAGTGTTATAAATGTTCTGATTTGCTAGTCCTAACTGAAAAGTCGGAAGGTTTTGCCGAAAGGATAAATACAGATATGAAATAAAAAAATAACAAAAATCCAAAATTATTGAGGAAAAATAGATACTTCCATGACATAAAATTAATTTAATTACCGGTTTCAATTTTTTTGTGTAAGATGTTAGTGTCGTCAGGAACATGATCTAAATAAATAAATAGAAATCATATTTAGATAGAGTTTCTTCAATATAATAGTAAAAATATGATCACACAACAGAGTGTATTTTATAATGTACAAAGTTTTTACTAATATATGAGATAAGACATTATAGAGCAATTTACCATCAGATATTTCTACAAACTTGAAATATATCTTTGAATTTACTTACATTAACATAACAAAATATTCTAAAATTTTATAAACGTGGATTTTTTTTCAAATAAAGTAAGCTCACATTCTAGTTTTGAATATTCTATCTGACTCATTTAAATTGTTTTCCAGTATCTGGCGGATTTTCTGTAATTTTTTTATCCTATATCGATCTCCATTTTAAAGCTCCATTTTTTATATTAAATCATTTTAATGATATAATTAAAAATTATTGTTCTTATTTTTTTTCATAGATTTAAATGTATAGCATTATACAAAAATTTCTTTAATCTTCTTCTTATCATATGTGTCAAGAAATTATATATCTAATTCCTAATTGGACAGCCAATTGACAACTTCTTCAGTTAGATTGTGAATATCTTCAATCTTCAAGCCTCCAGAGTATATCAATCAATCATCTATAATGTGTTTTAGAGTCTACTAAGGTATACACGGACAGGTTGTTTTGTTTTCTATACCCTATTTCTACATAGAATATGCGTATCTACTTTGACCTCTTCTTAGTCGATTGGAAAATTACTACTGTTTTCACGGCAGGTCCATCTTTCCACTTGTTCAGCAGGATTATTCATAAATCGTGCGTTTTCGACGTTTGTACTATGGTCTTTCCATGTATGGCGCCATTTATATGTGTTCAGCAGTCTGCATATTTAGCAACACCTAAGAAACAAAATAAAGTTTTACAAATTAAAGGTCATCCAAAGGTAATGAAGGATATGATACAGAAAAAAAGGAAATTAAGACGTATATGGCAGAACTCCAGAAACCCCAATGACAAAACTGCGTTTAATAAGGCATCTAAAGAACTAAGAAGCAAAATTCTCGAATGGAAGGATAGTACATTTAATAGCTATATATCTTCATTAACCCCTGACGATAATACTGATTATTCCCTGTGGAAAGCGGTAAGAACTATTAAAAATAGTCATCAGCTACGACTTGCAGCTATAAAGATTGATAATAAATTGATGAAAACTGATGAGGAAAAAGCAGAAACATTTGCTAAGTACTTATCACAGATATTCAATCCACACAAAAATAATACAGCAAGTGTTGCAGAAATAGAATTAAAAAATTACCTGCAATCTCCACATCAAATGTCTCTTCTAATAAGATCTATGTCATCTATGGAAGTAAATAACTTTATACAAAACATTTGAATCTAAAAAAATCCCCGGGGCATGATTTAATTACAACCATGTTGGTCAAGAAATTACCAAAAAAGGCTGTTACACTGTTAGCATATATATTCAATGCAATGCTTCGCTTGAGCTACATTCCTATACGGTGGAAATTTGCGAACATAATTGTTATACCTAAACCGGGGAAGCCGCCGATTAAGTTGGATTCGTATAGACCTATAAGTCTGCTTTTTATTTTTTCGAAAATTTTTGAAAAATTACTGTTAAGAAGACTGAAACCTGTTCTGGCCGCAGACAATATAATACCTCACTATCAATTTGACTTTAGAGATCAACGTAGCACAGTAGAACGAATTCACAGGCTTGTTAACGTTATCCACAGAAGCTTTGAAGAAAAGAAGTTCTGTTCCGCGGTGTTTCTGGATATAGAAAAAGCGTTCGATAAAGTGTGGCACGATGGCCTACTTTATAAAATAAAACGCAAATTACCGGTTCCTTATTACTTATTAATAAAATCTTATCTCTCAGAAAGATACTTTCAGGTTACTGTCAATGAGTCAGTCTCTAACATCTACCTTATTCGATCAGGAGTACCCCAAGGTAGTGTACTTGGGCCGATACTTTATCAAATATTCTCTTCGGATTTTCCGTTAAATGAAACAACTACAGCTATGTTTGCTGATGACACTGTTATATTATCTGCCGACTGTGACATCGAATTAGTATCAAACCGATTGCAGAGACACCTAAAGGAACTGGAAAAATGGTTCACGTATTGGAAGATTAAAGTCAACGAAACTAAATGTTCGCATATTGTGTTTACACTGAAAAAAAACTATACGAATCATTCAGCATTAATGATCAATGGAGTAGAAATCCCCACCACAGGTAGTGTGAAATACCTTGGTGTGCACTTGGATCATAAATTGGCATGGAGAAAACACATTTATGCAAAAAAAAACAACTCAACATAAAATTCAATAGCATGTATTGGTTAATCGGAAAGACATCCAAGCTTCCAATAGAAAGCAAAGTCTTATTGTACAAGGCGATCCTAAGACCTATATGGTCTTACGGGATAGAACTTTGGAGTTCAACTAGCAACTCGAGTATCGATGTCATATGGTCAACCGAAGATAGGATATTGCGTTCAATCGTCGGTGCGCCATGGTTCATGCGCAATGATGATATACGAAAGGATTTGCAAATACAATCAATCAAAGAAGTGATCAGCAGTCATAAGGAACGATACATGCAACGGCTAGACAAACACATTAACCACCTGGCCCATAATCTGATTGTAAATCGGTCCAGATTCGTACACTTAAAAAGACGTAATATTATTAACCAGCATATCCCATAACACTGCGGTATTGGCTGTTAGGACCTCGTTCGCAAATGAATATAAATAACAAGTTAATATTGTATGGAGCTATATTGAATCCGATATGGTTGTATGCAGCAGAACTATGGGGATGTGCTTCGGCCACTAACGTGGAACGAATTCAGCGCAGGCAGAAATGGTACATCTCAAACAGGACATTACACACCGACCTACATGTAAAATATGTCGCTGAAGAGATTAAATCGGCAATATCAAGAATACAACATCATCCAAATCCATTGGCAGCTAATCTACTTAATGATGAAATACCTAAAAGACTAAAACGGAAAAGAATGATAGTTCTGGCTTAAAATGTAATACTACTTTAAGGCGGTTGGATTTGCTAATGGGCAAAACCACCATCTCCTGATACTTACCAACATAAAATCCAGTAGATAATTATTTAAATTAGTTCTGGATTAGAGGGAAAAAATTAAAGGATATTTTTAATTAACCTATGCAGAAGATATAAAACTATCTCACACAGCGCATTAATCGCTATTTGTGATGTACTACTATTCGATTTATTAATGCAAAGCTGGGCAGTTATAGTTGCAATAAAAAGCAATGAATTTCAGTTTGTTAATGAAAGTATATATCAAGAACTATACTATTTATTACCATTAATACAAACCGTTTCCTTAGCCACTGTAGACTCCTACAGCAAACAAATTAAAAACTGTTCTAAACATTACTATGTACAATTAGGCAATCCAAAGGGGATAAAGATACAGCTGGGCGCCACACTTTTGAAACGATCTCTAATTTTTTCGATAGACATATATTTAAATTTTCAATGAATTTTTATATGACCCAACTATTAACGGGACATGGGAAAATTGCCGTGTACTTGTCGTTTTGGCTTAACCCGCGATCGCTCGCGTTGTTAGATAAAATCTAACAATCAACTTATTTTTATTATAACTTTAATAGATTTAATGATAAATAATCACCCCTTCACTAATGCTTCCTCGACGTAATAATGGAACGAATAACGTCACAACTGTTGATAAAATTAAATTTGATCCGGAGTTTTCCTTTTTATAATCGACGATAGCGGAAATGTTAGATAAAATCTAACACGCGAGCGATTACGTTACATTAATTGTTAGTAGTAATATAACGCGCGCGTGATTAAGTGGTGTGATTTTAGTTCAACCGTATAACTTTTACATGAATATTTAAAAAAAAAAAAATATTTTTACTGCCGAGGTTTTAAAATATAATTTTTTTCGTAATTTTATGTATATTTTTTTAGTTTTTACCATATTATTTTTTTTTATAATTTTTTACCAAATAATACTATAGTAATGAATAAGGATAAAATTAAAAATAAAGTAATAGAATGGTTGCAAGAAGAAGAAGACATAAATATTCTAATTTTGTTTTTCACATTTATATAAATTTAAGTTTTTCATTTATCTGTGTTTGTTCAATTAATTATAGATAAACTTAAAATGTTTTGAAAGGTAAAAAATAAAATTTACATTTTTAAAAATAATTGTAGCTTTAATTTAATACCTCTACTGAAACTATTATAATATACAATTATATACTAATACCCATTAATATTTTAATGCTGTATAACGATAAACTAGCAGACTTAAAATAAATATATTAAAATGTTTGGAAAAGTATGTATGTCTGTGATGGGTGGTGGTGGTGGGGGTGTATAAGATCGCAACACTATCCCACACATACAGTATGGTTTATAATGCAATAAATATAATTTGCATAAAAATGTAAACCATATTTCTATGAAATTAAGCCAATTAATAAATTGTTAGATAAAATCTAACACGCGAGCGATCGCGTAAAATAAAACACGCGAGCGATCCCGGGTTAAACAAAGATGATAAATCTAATGGATATTTCAAACATTGTCGTCGAACAGTCGTTCTAATATGCACGGACTTTCTTGTATCATTACAATGCCTTAGTGATCTTCATGATCCTAAATTACACCCCTTGGCTAAAGAAATTGGTCATTTGATCATAACTTCTAGTAAACATGTACTTCTCACATGGATTCCATCACATGTTGATATACAAGGAAATGATCAAGCAGATAGTGCAGCAATAGAAGGCACATTTCTTAAACCATTCCCGCTCCTGCCTACACCAATGAAAGATCTCCAGACTTACATAAAATCCTCAGTGCGTAAATCATGGAACCTCCAGTAGTCTGCACTTCCACTCACCAACAAACTGCGATCAGTTCGAGATACAACATGCCTCCGGACTCCATCTCACTCAGCAAACAGAAGAAATGATGTTGTACTTGCTCGTCTGCGCCTAGGTCATACTAATATCTCACACAGCTATATCCTACAAGATCTTTCTCCTCCTCTATGTTCAACCTGTAATGTTGTCACTACCGTCGACCCATTCTCCTTGAATGTGTGCGATTCAACTCCCAACGTTCTATCTTCGACAAACCGCTCAGGCTCCTAAACATTCTTTCCTAGACGCAAGATGCTTCCAATAGTTTATTAAATTTTCTTAAATTCTCCAATTTATATAATCTAATTTAACAATCTATACTTCCAATTTATTCTTCCAACTTTCTACTGATCCTCACTAACCCTACGTTCTCTCGTGCAGTACACATGACACGTAAATCTACAGGTAAAGATGATAAATGTTCCTGCGATTTGAGGGGAACTGTAGGAAATATTATTTTCGAATGTCCAAACTACAAAACCATAAAACAATTCAATAAAACAAATCTAAAATTCAATGAACAACTAATCGCTCAAAATTTCCAAAAAATTTGGTTTCCACCTACTTTATCCCAGATTTCAGAACACAAGCGTCGTCACATAATGGTCCGTTCACATATCACCATGCGCGTCTGTGAGTATCTGCGTGTATATTTGTATGAATGGCACATAACATCAAGAAACCTAGTTAGGTAAATAAATAATTATTGTAAATTTCAAGTGTAGATATTATGTATATGATTTTCTTAACCGAGTGTATTTTGTAAATATAAAACCGATATGATGTCACCTTTTAACTTAAATATAATTCTAATGAACGCGGGAGTAATTGTAGCAACAGTACACAACCCACATAAATGCGAGTAAATGTGAGAATTTTATTATTATCAATTATGACGACAAGGAGCGGCTTTTCCTGATTAAGGTTAAACGGCGGTGCAGGAGAGACAACTCCAACACGAATAAAAAAAAATATTGTAATTTACGTCACAAATTTTGACAAATAAAAAGTATTTAATCAAAAAATCAGATTATTTTATAAATACTGCTGTATCGTTTAGTTGTACATATCATCTAGATTTGTATGATTTTTTTTGTATATATTTTATGCTCTTTTTTCTTTTCATTTTTTCTTAAATTGTATATATTTTCATATTTTATTTTGTACGCCCACTTGATAATGGCTTAACCAAAAATCTTTGCGATATTTTTATATAAAAGTTTAGTAATTTTATTATTTTTTTGTTGTTTATTATATATTTTATTCGTAAAGACTTTGGCTTCATAAATTTATGTTAGTTTTGACAAATATCAGCAACAGGCGGCACTCTAATATTATTTTGGAAATTAATTTTTGAATTTTTAAATTAAATGTTTTCATTAAAATAATTCATTCGGAGAATAAAAAATGGCATTCGATACCTTAAATCTAAACGATACTTGAGTTATAGAATTTTAATTATATTTACCAACTAAAAAACAAACTTCTAGGATTATAATATTTAGACGGTTATCGAACTAAAATTTCATGTACATTTTGATATGTATTGAAAAAAAGACGAGGGGAAAAAACTACTATTTCACAGAGTGTACTCTGATTTGACGTCCAAAATATCAAAATTCGTGAACCATTTTTAACTACACGATAAATTAGACGTGTGTTCAAAATTTCAACAAAATTATTAGAGCCATTGCATACAAGAGGACTTATTTTTATCAGATAAATCTGACTATTATTATTTTAATGACGTATTTAATGCTATATTATAAATAAATATATAATAATACACGTGTGCACTTATACGGTAGTGATCAAATGTATATGTACTTTACATGATACAAATAAATAAAATAAATTTTTAATTTTCATGTATTACATGCATGTGTTGTGTGATTTGTTTTTTTTTTTTTATAAAATGATTTTCGCTTACCATTTGTGTTACAGCAAGTATAGCAAAGATGGCATAGAACTCACAACTAAACAACAGAATGTAACAAAGTGGAACTTGATTTAAAATTAAAGAAGTTTATAATAATCGAAGATGAGAAAAAATATCTCTTTATCGACATGATGCAACTGATAACGACCATCAAATGTAGGGATAAGTAGTAAATGTTTTTTTTTTATGGATTCAAATATACAAATGAATTACATTAAAATTCCTTGAACACCATACATACCAATATTATATCGTTTTAAACACGCTGTCATAAATTTCTTGGGCAATAAACGATTTTACAATTAATCATGTTCTTTATTGATAATGATTATTATCTGCGAGAACGTCCTAATAGTAACTTAGTGAATTTTAAATAATACTATCCCTTTGATTGGGGAGGTATTTCATTACTATAGTTGTTTTGGAGATCGTAACTAGGAGAATTACCAGGGTTTAGATTTTTGTCTCCCAGCTTAGATTTCTCTTGGAGGAGTTTAATTGTATTGCTTCCCTTCAAGACATTTGTCAATACGATCGGTAATTCTGTGTACTTGGTGAATAGACAAAATCCAAATTGATGATTAGGAATTATATCATTATTGGTTACAATATTAAATTATACAGTTCTATATTAGGATTTCAAAAGTTTTAGATATGACACTTAATAGACTTCTTAGTCCATAAAACGACGGTTTAGTTAAGATTTTATTTAGTTTTAGAAATAACATAATTATTATTTCTTTCCACCTTTGAGGATAATATCCGGTTCTGAGTACAGAGGACAGAGTCAGTTGATATGAAGACTGTTCATTTTGTACAATCAATTGATCACGATGTTAATCAATTAGATCTTGGTCCAGTTGAAAATTATTACATAAGTATCTGTCAAATGTCACAGATTTATTATTGTCAGTTTTAGTCCATTCTCCATGTTGTGGATGTTGCTTATGCAACTGTTTTAAATACAATTTTGTTACCTTCCAAACAGAGTTGTCTTTCAGGATTAACGAGGAAAGAAGTTGATGTATTTCTCATTATTAAAATCTTGTATTGATTTTCATAAATGGTGGTGCAGTGAATGGTAGCCTATTGCGTTGCCATCTAGATCTAATGCAGCAAACCTGTATTAATTTTTTCAACCCAATCGGTATATTAAAGTCATTTTTTGTATTGGACTGGTTTTGTTCTGTTGATACATTACACGGCATTATATATATAATATTTATAATTTTTCTGTGTTGCCTAATCTATCTCTTTGTCATTTTTTAAATAAATGTTAAGATCTGTATTCTGCTTCATGTATTCACTAAATTTTGGACAGTTTGTGCTACTGTTAGTTAAAGGTGGTTTGAGCCTATTTGCTAAAGTATTATCTATATCAAGTAGTTAAAATAATTGATTTGGATACATTCATCATTTTGTTCGGTGAACTGTTTGGACATTGTTGGACATTGTATTTAATACATTTCTGTCCATTGATTAGTTACTCTAACATGTGTAATTCATTCATATTTGTATTTTGTCTTGTTACCCAAGGATTTGCTTGATTTGTTATTGTTAATTCTGAGATTTGTTTATTGTATGATTTGAATGTCTTAGGGTATTGATTGCGTTCTTGTACTAAACGTTTACATGTAGTAGGGCAGCCTCTGTAGTTAGCTGGATGCTCTCCTTGACAAAGTGTGCTAGCTGGTTTTATATCATATTTTTTATCACATTTCTTAAAATCCTGTTTGTTCCCACATTTCACATATCTATATGGCAGATTACAATAATTTTGTGTGTGCCCATATAATTGGTACCATTTACAATGTACCATTAGTTTATTTTTTTGGACCTCTTCTATGACTACCCTGGCATGTAGGAGTTCAGTTATAAGAAAAATCTCCTCATTTTACTAGAAGGCTAGTGCATTTTCTTTGTTTTAGTATGTACAACATTAGTGATACTTTTTACACTAAAACCTTTGTTTTATAATTCTGTTTTAATTTCATTTACGTCTGTAGAATAATACATATTATGTATAACTACCCTAAATGGTTTCTCTTTTGATAGTTGATGGGTAAAAAAGGAATCATTTTTAGACTGCAGTAATCTTACTGTTTTCATTATCAGGTATAACTGAGACATCTGTTGTTATCAACATTAGTGGGAAGTTGGTGATTTTATCAATTAATACATCATCATTCCTTCTGTTCTTGATTCCTGTAACTTTCAGAAAGATATCTCTAACTTCATACAGTTGGTAGGCGCTAAGATTTCCATAAGTTTGTCATTTTCTATATTTGTTTATAGCATATATGTTAAACCTTTTTTCCGACCCAATATGTCTCCATTCCTAAATATTTTTATTTCACTAGGAAACCATTATATCATAGGTGGCGAATGGAATGCCTACAATGTTGCTTGAGGTAGTCACACAAATAATTATTTAGGGCAAACAGTGTATGATGCTTTCCTAGAAACAGACTGTTGTCTATTAAATAACGGCAGCCCTACTCATTTCGGCAGATCTGGAACTGCCGCTAATCCATTAGATTTAACGTTTTGCTCGCCTTCATTAGGTTTTCCAACTTTTTGAAAGACTATATCAGACACAGCAGGAGGTTACCAAGACGTATAGAAACAGTTCTTTTCAGAACTACAACACTCAGCTACAGACGGATCGTGACAAAAACAGTTCTCTACAGAACCACAACGTCCGATTACAGATTAAAGATACCATACGCATATTACAGATCAATGTGGAAGGTATGACCATGGCCAAGAGCGAAGTAATTCATAGTATAACGCAGGAGAACAACATTGATGTGGTACTAGTCCAGGAAACCTACTCCTCCGATGGTGAACAGCTGATCAAGACAGGAACAATTCCAAACTTTGTAATATCTCGTGCAGTTTTCAACAAACAACAGGGAGTTGCAACATACGTTAAAAACGGTATAGACTGTGAACTGATGGCGGCAGAATTTAAGAATGATATCCCATTTGTAAATGTCAAAGTGGATAAGTTATTTGTATGTAACGTATACAAATCACCAAAATGCGAATGGCCCATTCACATGCTCCCAAATATAGCCACGCCGACTGTAGTGGCTCGTGATTTCAATAGCCAACATACAATATGGGGTTACAGCAAAAATGACTCATTCGGAGATTCTCTTACAAACCGGATGGAACAAGCAAATATGTTCCTCGTCAATGATGTGAAACAAAATGGTACCTTCCACTCAGCCAGATGGAAAAAGGACACGTCTCCAGATCTGTGTTTCGTGTCAATGAATAACCAACAACGACCAATTCCAACTAATCGAACAATTCTGCAAACGTTTCCTCAAAGTCAACACCGTCCAGATAATAAAAGTAGGGTTTGAAATAAGTTCATTACAAAAAATAGCTGAAAAAATTTCACTTTCACCAGAAGCCATTGCAAATCATGTGATAAAAATAACACTTAATACTGTAGATAAATCATTCAGTTCACAAGTTCAAAGAGAATTATCAGACCTGAAAAAGAAAGCCCAATTTCGGTCAGAGCTGGCAAAGACATTTACTAGCGATGAATTACAAACAGGAATCAGCATGCTGAAATTAAGGAAAGCAGCTGGGGAAAACAGCATTTCCACAGAATTTGTAAAACATTTTGGTAGTAGAGTAAAAAAATGGTTGCTGGATTTATTTAACTCAACCATGGACACCAGGAAACTACCGAGATTGTTTAAATCAGCTATGGTGATAGCGATTATAAAACCAGGTAAAGATCCGGGAAAACCTGAAAACTATAGACCAATATCACTCCTGAGCGTCTGTTATAAATTGTTCGAAAGGTTACTGCATAACCGATTGTCTCCAGTAATTGAGAAATTCTTACCAATATCCCAAGCCGGCTGGTAGATGTCTGTATGCTTTTGACGGGTAGTAAATAAAACTTCTCGGTAGCAATATACTATAACGGAGGATAGGCAGATGGAATGTGTGTATGTATGTTTGTCTGTCTGTATGTGAGTGTGTGTGTTGTGTTTGTATGCATCTTATCATCACCAACAGACATTATGCTACTTGTTATTCATGATAAATTGCAACCTTGTAACACGCATGTAAATTACTTTGATCAGCACACTGTAAAATGTATCAATTTATCAGATAATTATGTCCAACGTTTCACGATCACCATTCGCTTATTTCTATCCACTGTTGGATGTAAGCGTTCCCCTTCCTTTTCCATCCAAGCATAGTTCATCCATTTAACTCCAACTGACTTTTGAATGTCATCTTGCCATCGCATACACAGGCGACCATGGATTTTGTGACCTTTTCTCAGTGTCTATTGCATTATTCTTTTGGTCCATCTATCGTTCGTCCTTCTACCGACAAGACCAGCCCAGTTCCATGTTAATTTAGCTACGCGTTGTATTACATCCACCAACTTGATTTGCTGCCTTATCCACATATTGCATTTTCGATCCAGCCTCTTGATACATTATTCTCTCATGGGCCTTCTGCATTACGGCCAGTTTCCTAACAACATATTTTGTCAGGCACCACGTTTCCGCTCCGCATGTGAGCACTGGGAGGATGCACTGTTCATATGCTTTCTTTTTTAAATAGTTTGGTATGTTTTTGTTTTTCGATACACTATTTATTCCAAACGCTATCCATGAAAGGTGTGTCCGTCTTTTAATTTCTTTATACATTGCTTCTTTGTCTACTGTGATTACTTGGCCCAGATACACGTATTCGTTAACTTGCTCCAATATTTGTCCACCTATTGTTATTTCTTGTAACAAGTGTGAGTTTGACCTTCGTTTTATCTATATTTATCTTCAATCCTATTGCCTTAGAGCAACTATGAAGGTCATTTACCATATCCTGTAAAGCATGTGCGCTATTACTGATTAACACATATCATCGGCAAAACGTAAATGATAGAGTTTTTTCCCATCTATATTAATACCGTATGATTCCCAGTTTAAATTTCTGAACATACTTTCCAGGGATGCTATGAATAATTTAGGTGATATTGTGTCCCATCGCGTAATTCCTCTTTTTATTAATATTTCATTTGTTTTTTCCACAAGTTGTACTTTCATATTGGTCATATATATTTTTTATTATGTTTATATACTCGTCTTCTATGCCTTGTTCGCTAAGAGCTCATATTATTGTCCATATTTCTACTGTATCGAAGGCTTTATGGAAGTCTATGAATGCCATGTATAAATTCATTGCATTTTGAAATTAAAATTCTCATAGTATGCACATGGTCATGCGCGCTGAAGCCGGATCTAAAATCTGTTTGTTCGCATGGTTGATTATAATTCACTTGCTTCATCGGCCGATTTGCAATAATACTCCTATAAATCTTCTATATATGTGACATTAAACTAATGGGCCTATAATTTTCAAGCTTAGTCGTATCACCTTTCTTGTGTATCAAGACGACATCTGCTTCCTTCCGTGAATGAGGGATGTTGTTTTCCTTCAGGCATTTGCTATACCAGGTCTTTCAACCAATTTAGTATCTCGTCTTTCCCTTCTTTAATCATTTATGGTAAGGTCCGACGTTTATACACGATTAAATGGTCGATTACCTATTTTACATAAATGATATCAAAAATACGTCGACGTTCTACGGACGTTTTTATCAACTCTTACGGCGAGAGAATTCCATATATGTATATATATATATATATATATATATATATATATATATATATATATATATATATATATATACGTTCTTCGTCCTAGCCGAGTGTAGCACCGTTCGCTAATTCGTTATCGTGATAAATAAGCGTCGCTTCACGATCATCTGATCCGACTCAGTTAATTTCGAACATTATTTCATTTCGGTAAGTACTATTTAGTAGTTATTAATTAATAATATTTACGATATATATTTTTTTATTTTTCAAAAAATTTAATTGACTGCGCATACGTGTGTGTGTGTGTGTGTGTGTGTGAAAACAGTTAAATAATAAAACATAAAAATATTTTGACTAACCTAATCTAATTCTATATCTGCTATATCTGTATCTATTCCACTATCATCATCAAAATCTTTCGTCTTCATTCCAATTTTCCGGCACATCTTCATTTGCACATCGTATCGTTATTACTATTGTTTCATTCGATAACTAACAAAAACTGTATTCATGTTCAACCGTATAAAACCGAGTAAATAAAGTTACAGTAGCAAATAAAAAAACAAAAACAAAAAAACGAACAATGAAAATGATAAACTTTACGAATTGGTAGTTTATATATTCTTCATCAGTCCGAACGTATCTTCCGTCAAAATTTCTAATATAAATATAAAATATGATGATGCGATACATTTTCGTGTAATAAACTCTGAGATTTGTTCTTTCGATATTTACGTTATTAAAAAAATCAATTGAAAATTAGTTAAATCACTAATATTTATTTTCTTATAGAAAACACAAAGCCTTTCGGCATTTACGCCATTATCAAGTGAAACATTTTTAAAAAATCATAATTTTAAATTATAAATTAAATATAATTACTTAAAAATATTTGATGGTGATTGTGAAAATATATTCCAAAAATGCTGTTCCGCTTCTGTTCTGTCTATTTTTTGAATTGTTGAAATTTAACATCGATATATTTGTTTATTAATTTCGGTTTTTTATATTAATTTTTTTTCAATACTATTTTCCGGATTCTGTAAAAGTTGTATACTGGCGGAATTTTAAATTTTTCATTTACTGTTGCGATGTACGATGTCTAAAAGTAAAATATAAAATATAAAAATATACGAACACAAAATTTTTTAAAAAACACAACTTTACAAGTAAAATGAAAATAAATATTAAAAAATCTGATATTTAACTAATTTTCAATTGATTTTTTATAAAAAATCATTACATTCCACATTATATAAAAAATTAAAATTTACCTTATTCATTATGGAATCAATACGGGAAAAATACTCTCTATTATATAGATGAAAATAGTTTGATAGGATTAATAATAGAACCGATTTGCAAAAGCCGTTATGAGTCAGGAAGTTTACTTACCCGGACAAAGACGAATTTTCAGAAAAACACACTATAGTTTATTACTGAGAATATTCATTCTTTTAATTGTATACGATTAAATGACGAAATTAATTATCACGATTTTACACGCTTCATTTATTTAATTCGCGCGCATATTGTTTTATGCAATTTTCGAAAAATTTATCGACGCGATGTTTTATATGTGGTTAAATAATTATCGATTTATCTGTATTTTTAATTACTTCGTTTACAATAAACGAAATTTCTTACACGTGTCCATTGCGTGTTTTCAGAGAAATGGCCGATACGAAGTATCGTCGGTTTGAAGGGAAAATCGGAATTAACATTTGCCCGATAGAAAACATTTCGAAGCAGCAGTTTTTAGCGATAATGATAATGATGGCCGGTTTAAAATTTACGTTACCCTACTTGATTCGATTCTCGACAATTAATTCGCGATTAGAGTCGGCTCTTTTTCGTATATATTACGGAGTCAAATAGTTTAACCCGGAATGCAACCGATGAAGATAATAATAATAATAATACACGGAATTAATTTAAAAAGAAACTATTCCGAGAACTACTCTTTTAAATACTAATATGTAAGATTTTACTTTTGTACGATACACACACACACACACAATTATTACTAAATAACACTATCGATGTGTGTTAATATTGATTATGTTTTTTTTTATAATTTAAAGAAAAATATATATTTAGTTATAAAAAATTGCGGTTTTATTTACTTTTTCTATTATTTTTTATGTGTAATAATTTTCCGAATCGGATGAAGAGTTTTATTATCAGTCTTACGTCTTATCGCAATTTATAATTGATAATGTACGAAATTTACATCGTATTATGATTTAATATTTAAAAAAAAAAAAAATAGTACGAAAAATTTAAATGAATAAATTCAATTTCTTATTTTTAGACTTTTCGCAGTAGAAGAAGTTTTAACAGCTTTATATTAATTCGACGCATTAAATCGTTATTTTTTAAAAATCGTAGAAAAATATTTAAATTTTAGGTTTTCGATATAACTCTAGATTTGTTAATCGCTGAAAACTTTCAAATACTGCTATTAGCAATCAAATTTTTTTTTTTGACTTTTCATAGTAGAAATTTTGTCAGTTTTTACATCGTACGATGATATAAAATCGATTTAATAATCGAAAAAAAATCATAGAAAATTAATATGAAAAGTGTGAAATACATCATCTTAGGATTACATCATCGATATGATCGTATATATAAATATATATATATATAAGATACATTGACCACTAACTGGTTATTCACGATCGAAGGAGATTAATCCGAAGGTGTTTGTTTGCTTGTTATTTTCTAGAGCAAAAAGTCATCAATCACGATCAAATATGGAAAATTTTAAAACGGCACATAAGCGATATAGAAATCGATTCGCTACTTATCGTATATATAATCGCGTAGCCGAACTGGTAAATTTCAATTTATTTTTATCAAATATAGAGGATAAAGTCTACGAATTACTAAATTCGCACCTGCAAACGAGCGGACTGAAAACAAACTTAGTCCTAGACGCTACATTCGAGAAAACTGATGTAAAATTAGGTTTGAAAACTTCTCCAGGCTATTTTTACGGAAGTAGCACAGTTTTGTTTCTAAGCAGTAATTTACGCGAATGGTTAAACGAACAGTCAAGCGATATTTTTTTTAACCAATTTCGAACGTGGGGGGGAACCGCTTTCGGTTGGTCAGTTCGTCGACTAGTTTACGTAGAACTTCGTGTAAATCGATACACGCGCCGATGAAAGGAGGTCGACGGTTTATTACGTTACCGACTTGTAAGAAGGCTGTAATCGACGTAAAAAAATTCGGACGAATTTTGCTTCGAGTACGCGATGCTATCGAAATTCGTTGAAAACAGGAAACACGCTGGTGAATTATATCCGTATAAGAATCCTGTTATACTTAATAAGATTGGTCGAGTATGGAATTTCCGGTTAAATATCAGTCTATTTCAAAATTCGAAGATTCTAATCCGAACGTATCGGTAAATGTCTATGGATTAGATGATAAGAATAAAATATTCCCCCTTACGAATCACCGACGAAGAGTGCACTGACCATACGGACTTACTTCAGTACGAGGAAGACACGCATTATTGTTGCATTACGAACTTGTAGCGATTAGTCGGTGCACAATTAACAAAGAATAGTCATAGAATATATTTATGCAGACGATTGCACGATGAAAAGATTTACGCGGTAAAACTTTATGCGGTAAGAAGCAGGCTACAGCGATTAAATTGTCGGAAGGAGATAAATACACGAACAAAAAGAATTCGTTCCGTTCGTCGTGTACGCTGATATCGAATGCATTTTAGAGCCGACGAACTCCGACGAAGAAAATATTTCGGATATGGACGATGACGACGATGAGGAAGAAGATCAAACCGGTGTACGTATAAAACGAAGAATACGGTAAAAATGCAGAAACAGGTGCCGATGAGCGTGTGTTATTATGTAGTTTCTAGGACGACAGTTCGATTTACAGGAATTCGTATATCGCGGGAGGTATTATGAACGAAATTACACGAGACGAGGCTAATCGAAGCGCAGTATCGAGAAATCGTTCCTTTAGATAATACCGAAAAAGACGAGGCGACATTTCTCTCGGCAACAACGTGCCATATTTGCGGTCAACAATTAAAAGACGGGGACAGAGTACGCGATCATTGTCATCTAACTGGAAAATTCCGCGGATTGCACTACGTGTAACTTGCAATATAGACGACCGTACTTCTTGCCTGTTCTATTTCACAATTTATCCGAATACGACGCTCATTTCATCTGTCTACATCTTGCTGACTTTCCGGGAACGATAGCGGTGATTCCAAATACGGAAGAACGCTATATATCGTTTTCGAAGCAAGTAACCAGCCGAATGCGACTGCAATTCCCAGACACGTTTCGATTTATGGCCAGCAATAAACTCGCTTCGAACTTACCATCGGACAGTTTTCGTCACTGTAAATCATATTTACAACCGGAGTTAGTATCGTTACTAACCAAGAAAGGTGTGTTCTTCCGTACGAATTTATATCGTCCCGGACCAAATTAGACGAGACGGAGCTATCGAGAAGCGTTCTATAGCAGTCTTACTAAAAGCACGATTACAACAACGGAACAATACGAGCACGCGCATCGTGTATTGTCTGCTGTAAAACTTGGGAGAATATTCCGATTGGTATATCTCTATTAAGCGACGTAACTAGCCGATGTTTACGAACAATTTTCGCGATCGATTTGTCATCAAGTGTACAACATCGATCCAGTAGGGAATTTTACAGCTCCGGATCTAGCTTGGCAGGCGATGTTGAAAAGTACGGGGATCGAACTGGAATTATTGCAAGAGTACGATATGATTCTAATGATCGAAGCTGGTATTCGGTGTGTGTGTGGTATTTTAGCGGAGCGGTACGCGGAAGATAAAAATTCGTACATCGGTAATAGTTCAGGGGGAGGATAAATAATACATTCATCACGTACGTAGATTATACCTATACGGGGTCACACGATGCGTAGGTATTTACCGTACGCGAATTTTAAACGGTTAAACGGAAATTAATCGATTAGACGTATTATCTATAGCGAATGATAGCGAAGTAGGTTATATATTAGAAGTAGATTTAGAATATCCGGTTAATTTACACGATTTTCATAACGATGTCCGGAAACTCGTCTAGTCGGTTATCGTAGTAAAATAACTAAGTTATTAATTACCCGTTAGGAAAATAAACATAAGTACGTTATTCATTACGTAAATTCAAAACGAGCGATTAATTTCGGTTTTAACGAAAAAGAGACAGTATGTAGAATTAAATACTAGATTAAGACAGGCGGCTAATAAAGGAGTTCGAAAAAAATTTCTATAAATTAATTGGTTAATTCGATTTTCGGGTAAAACGCTCGAGAATGTGAGAGGTAGATAAGGAGTTGGTGATGAACGAGGAGAAATTTAACAAAATTAGTAGAGTCGCTAAAGCTCAATTTAAAGACCGCACTATATTTAGCGAGTCCCCGTTACATAAAACGTCTATTCTATTTAATAAGCCTATTTACGTCGGAATGACTATTTTAGATTTAAGTAAAGAAACTATGTATAATTTTCACGCTATATACGAACGAAATAATATTAAGTTATTGTATCGAGACACCGATTCGTTTCGTTATCTAATTAAAACGCGCGATTTTTATTTAGACGTAAGAACTAAGCGATTATTTCGATACATCCGATTATCCTCGTGATCATCCTTGTTATAGCGTAGGTAATAAAAAAGTTTTAGGTAAATTTAAAGACGCGACGAACGGATGCGCTATCACACACTTTATAGGATTACGCCCTAAATTATGTAAGTTTAAAACGATCGATAAAGATATAAGCACGTCATATGTATACAACAGAAGAAGTTATATCATTAAGTTCTAACGATAAACGTCATATATTACCGGGGGCAATATTAATACGTTAGCTTAATTACGCGTTAGTCGATCATAAATCGAAATATCGATTTTAGAATTATTTATCTTACCGTACATAATACATTACAATGATTGTAATAATGATAATGATGATGATAATAATATATGTATATACCGAATTTTGCACACAATCACATACACACACACAATAGTTTATTACTGAGAATATTAATTCTTTTAATTGCGCGTTCCAATTCCGCTACGTCTTTATCTTCTTCGTCAAAAATTAGGACGTGATTTTTTTATTATTTTTTTATTTTCTTAAAAAAATAGTGCCCTATATACAGATATACATGTATACGTAGATGCGATGCTGATATACAGATATATACGTGATAATTATTATTAAATTTTTTTTTACTAAATCGTTTAGCGGATTATAATTAATTTCCCGATCGTGTAATAATAATGCGCAACAAGATGTCTTCTCCGACATATACATCGCCCAAACTACACTTCGTGGAAGTAAACTAGCATGTAGTTCTCGGGTGTTTTTTTTTTAATTTTTTTTTATTTTTTTAAAAATTTAATAACTTATTATTCTCTACCGATTGATAAATTATAATTTTTCTTCTTCGAATACTGCATCGTAGGAATGTGAAAACCAAAATAAATTACCCATCACTTTTTCACCGTGAATTGTCATACTCGTAAAATTAGAGCTCGCTAAATTCTTCATAAATTCATACACGTCCGTTATTCGTTTATGCGCGGAGACATCGTCGTTATTTAGCTGGAAGTATTTTACAATCGACTTTTTCTATCGAGAGACATTTCCTCGATCCTATACGACGCATGTGTTATGGGTGCCGTCTACTAATATCATATTCGGACAAGGAAAGCACGATATTTCTTTTCATCCGATAAATATAAAATACAATCCATTCGTGCGTTTTATAAGGCGGTACACGTAACTAGCTATTTTAGATTTAGCCGTAGGAGGAGGTCCGCAGTATATCCATACATTATCCAAATCCGGACTGCTAAGCTGTTCCTGTTGTTGATGTTGTTGTTCTTGTTGATGAGTAGAATCATCGGATAATAATCCTAGCTCTATTAATAATTTATCGACACTCTGAACGAACGAAGGCCGTTGCGACGATGTCGATTGAATAAATTGATGGTTGGAGGAGTCCATTATGAGGAGAGATGTATTGAAACAGCGAAAAAAATCTTTTAGGAAAACGAGTAAACGAACGTAAACACACCCGTGAAACGATTGAAATGTAACGTGCGCTGTGTAAAATATTTGACACGATTATTAAAAAAATAAATTATGTAACCTATCGCAACCGCGAGAAGAACATTTATACAAGCCATTCTCGCCAATTGCGAGATAAAGTTCTTCCGTTATTTCGAGGTTAAATAACGTTAAATATTGATCGCAACGAACAAAGGCATCGCATAAAGCTGTAATATTATCATTAGATGATGATGGATAACGATTGAGATGATAGCTATTTTTTTAATTCATAACAATTGTGACGAAATAAAAATTCGCCAATCGCTATGTAGAGTTTCATCATGTCCTTATACTCTCTCGAGTATATTTTCAATAATAATTCGTACACTCTTCGAAATAGCGCTCAATCCCGCAGTTTACGTTGAAGTGGTAGAAAATATAAGTAGGACAGTGGTAAATGAGTCCAATCGGAATAATGATGTTTATTGTCTTTTAGGTGATTTCTTCGAAAATAATTCAGATAATCGTAATAAGACGGACCATCGTTTATATCTTCCCCCCGTTTCTCAGCTTCAATAATAATATGGCGAATAGTATTAACACTATTACTATATTTACTATGTAGTACGTATTTATCACGATAATGATTTAGCGAATGATTACACTCGGGTAGGATGAAGAGTGTATATATAGAATTCTCTCACTGTAAGTTTTACTAAAAATGTCGTGGAAACGTCATCGACATATTCGATACTGATCATAAGATACATACAAACACACACACATACATCCATACACACTTTCTATCCGTCTATAATAATAATAATAATAATAGTTTCCTCCCTTATAGTATATTGCTAACAAGAAGTTTTATATTTACTACCAGATAGCGGTCAAACCGAGAAGTGAGTTTACCCCTCAAAAGCATACAAGCATCTAAACCTTAAGTAACTGCTCCGATTAAAAATAACATTGGCTGATATCAATTTGGTTAGTGATATAGTTGTCCAAGAATTTCACCAAAACCTATAATTGGTATAGGAGAGAGGAGGGGTAAGGGGTCAGGAGATAGCGGTCAAAGGTGATTGCTCTTTGAAGAAATAATATTGACAAAAAGATAATAATAATCAATTAATAACCTCTCAAATAAGGCGAGTAATGACATAAATGTTAAATCCAATAAGAAAATGGCCCAAAAAAGATGGATACTTGATTAATATAGATAAGGATGACCGAGCAGTAATGGCACTATATAGTCCACTTAAGCAACCTCATTCTTAGTAAAGGGAGAATCTAAAAAATGGTTAGAAGGCCAACTGAGAGGTTACATGACCTCTTTCAGTTCAGGGTATATGAGAAGGGCCATTGTTTCGATGAAGGAATACATATTATCATCACTTAATTGTTTAACTCGGTTATAGGTGGAACATCTGAAGGCTTTTGATAACCCCCTCACCTATGAAATTGTGGTTTTCCGATTAAACTGTGTACGAAACGGTTACCATGCTTTCCTTTTTGCCAGTTTAAATTCACGCTTGGCTAATGCGTTAGCTTTCCTCCAATGAAGGTAATTTTCAGTAGTGCTATTACTTCTATTTTGTAAAAAGGCTTTTTCTTCTCTACACATTGACAGGAATCTGATCACCAAAGGCTTGAATTGTATTTATATTTCTTATTAGATTTATTACGTTGTAGTGGTGGTGTTAAGCTAGAGACAGCATCACTGACAGCTTTATAGAACATTTCAAACTGGACTGTGGGGTCAGTTTCACAGCATATTGTGAAATTGGTTATCTGAAGATGATCAGAGCACTGATGCCAATTGGTACATTTATAATTCAACTTAAGTGTTGAGGATGGTCCTAGAACCCTGTCATCGTACGCACCATTTATATTTATTTGGGTGTGTATGGGGCAATGGTAACTTCCTGCAGTGTCTGATATAGTCTTCTAATAAGCTAGGAAACCTAATGAAGGTGAGCAAAATGTTAAATCTAATGGATTACCGGCAGTTCCAAGCTTGCAAAATGAGTAGGGCTGCTGTTATTTAATAGACAACAGTCTATTTCTAGGAAAGCATCATACACTATTTGCCCTAAATAATTATTTGTGTGACCGCCTCAAGCAACATTGTAGGCATTCCATTCGCCACCTATGATATAACGGTTGTCATAAAAGTTTTGAAATCCCAATAGAGAATTGTATAATGAGTATAGTAACCAATAATGATATAATTCCTAATCATAAATTTGGATTTTATAGTGTACATTCGTCTATTAATCAAGTACACAGATATACCGATCGTATTGACAAATGTCTTGAAGGGAAGCGATACAATTAAACTCGCTTCTCTGAGAAAAATCTAAGCTGGGAGAAAAAATTTAAATCCTGGTAATTCTACTAGTTACGATCTCCTAACAACTATAGTAATGAAATAACGCCCCAATCAAAGCGATAGTATTATTTAAAATTCACTAAGTTACTATTAGGACGTTCGCCCATATAATAATTATTATCGATAAAGAACCTGATTAATTGTAAAATCGTTTATTGCGCAAGAAATTTATGACAGCGTGTTTAAAACGATATAATATTGTTATGTGTAGTGTTCAGGAATTTTAATGTAATTCATTTGTATATTTGAAGCCATAAAAAAAAAACCATTTACTGCTTATCGGTACATTAAATTGATGGTCGTTATCAGTTGCATCATGCCGATAGATATTTTTTCTCATCTTCGATTATTATAAACTTCTTTAATTTTAAATCAAGTTCCACTTTGTTGCAGTCTGTTGTTTAATTGTCAGTTCCATTAAAAACATGCATACCATCTTTGCTATACTTGCTGTAACACAAATGGTAAGCGAAAATCATTTTATACAAAAAAACAACAAATCACTCTCACACATGCACATAATACATGAAAATTCAAACTTTATTTTATTTATTTGTATCATGTAAAGTACATATACATTTGATCACTACCGTATAAGTGCACACGTGTATTATTATATATTTATTTATAATGTAGCATTGTCCTTAAAATAATAATAGTCAGACGTATCTTATCTGATAAATCTTGTATGCAATGGCTCTAACAATTTCGTTGAAATTTTGAACACACGTCTAAAATTTATCGTGTAGTTAAAAATGGTTCACGAATTTTGATATTTTGGACGTCAAATCAGAGTACACTCTGTGAAATAGTAGTTTTTTTCCCTCGTCTTTTTCTCATTACATATCAATAGTACATGAAAATTTTAGTTCGATAACCGTCTGAATATTATAATCGTAGAAGTTTGTTTTTTACTGCATAGGTGTTGGTAAATATAATTAAAATTTTATATCTTAGGTATTTTATATCTTAGGTATCGTTCGGATTTTATCGAATGTTATTTTTTATTCTCCGAATGAATTATCTTAATGAAAAAATTTAATTTAAAAATTCAAAAATTCATTTTCAAAATAATATTATAGTGCCGCCTCTTGCTGATATTTGTCAAAACTAACATAAATTTATGAAACAAAAGTCTTTGCGATTAAAATATGTAATAAACAATAAAAAGGTAATAAAATTACTAAACTTTTATATAAAACTATCGCAAAGATTTTTGGTTAAGCCATTATCAAGTGGGCATACAAAATAAAATATGAAAATATATACAATTTAAAAAAAAAATGAAAGGAAAAAATAGTATAAAATATATACAAAAAAACATACAAATTTAGATGATATGTACAAGTAAACGATACAGCAGTATTTATAAAATAATCTGATTTTTTTAATTATTTGTCAAAATTTGTGACGTAAATTACAATATATTTTTTTATTCGTATTGGAGTTGTCTCTCCTGCACCGCCGTTTAACTTTAATCACAAGAGGCCGCTCCTTACAATTTGTCGTCATATTAATAATAATAAAATTCTCACATTTACTCGTATTCATCCGGGTTGTGTACTGTTGCTACAATTACTCCCATGTTCATTAGAATTATATTTAAGTTAAAAGGTGACATCATATCGGTTTTATATTTACAAAATACAGTCGGTTAAGAAAATCATATACAGAATATGTACACTTGAAATTTACAATAATTATTTATTTACCTAACTAGGTTTCTTGATGTTACGTGCCATTCATACAAACATACACGCAGATACACACAGAGACGCATGGTGATATGCGAAATTATGTGACGACGCTTGTGTTCTGAAATCTGGGAAAAGTAGGTGGAAAGCAAATTTTTGGAAATTTTGAGCGATTAGTTGTTCATTGAATTTTAGATTTGTTTTATTGAAGTGTCTTATGGTTTTGTAGTTTGAACATTCGAATATAACATGTTCTACAGTTCCCCTCGACCCACAGGAACATTTATCATCTTCGTTTAAGCTGAAACGACAAGTATGCGACAATTTTTCCATGTCCCGTTAATAGTTGGGTCGTATAAAAGAAACGGTTCGTATTAATGGTAATAAATAGCATAGTTCTTGATATAGATTTTTATCAATTATTTTTAATGAAGTTCGTCTATGTACAGCAACGTCACACTCACACCGTCTACCAACACATGTAAGGGTTCATGCGGCTTCACATACGATTATTATTATTATTGTTATTTTAGGGTTGTTTAATTATGTTATTTTGATATGAATTGTATTTAATTATTGTTATTACTATTTTTATTATTATTGTTGTTATTATTATTATTATTATAAAAAAGAAGGTGTTGAAATTGATATTGTAACATATATGTATACATATACTTATATTTATATTATAAACGTTACCGACATATTTGGTTGGACTCCACGAACTCCTTTGTCCAATGGGATGCCACGTGGGAGAAACCCATACTAAAATAAATCGAAAACGCAAGAAAATAATACGCGTTTTATTTCCGATAAACAATTTATTTTAATTTTATTTTGTTTTTCGCGTAGAAAACACGATTAAATACATACATATATATATATATATATATATATATATATATATATATATATATGTATATATATACATATAAACGTACAATTAAATTAATTACTTTATTCGTGTATTCCAAATTTTAATCACCTATTTCTTATGACCTGGGAACTTTCCCTTAGTACTTAGAAGGGTCGAAGGAGCAAAACTGATGCCTCGTCTAAGGAGAAGTTCCGTCATTTTTTATATTCTAGACTTACGCACACATACATCTATGCACATGGCCTTATATATACACACATATATACATACATATACATATTTATTTTTATTGTTATAAGCATGGCGGCCAGCAATACCTGCATTTCTAAGAATTTTCTAAATTGGTTGTTTCAGGGAAACCCTCCAATTTCTCTTTTGGGATAGCCAATCAGAAAATTCGGAGCTGTTTCTTTTAATCTTTGACTAAAACACCGACTGAGCCCATTTTATGAGGTCTAGTTTCACCTACTTTTGTTTACACTTGCTACGTCAATTCCTAATTTATTATATATTTTCTATCAGTATTTTTTATTATTTTTATCTATGCTAACTTTAACGAATTTCGAAAAAAACCCTAATCTTACTGGCGCCAGTATGCACTTTTCTATTCACACATATACATACATATATATACACACATATATATATATATATTATATTATAAAATCTTATCTTTTGCAAATAGTCACGTTCGTCCTATCTACCTGTGGGCAATGTGATGTATATGTACACATATACATATGTATACGCTTACAACTATCTCTCACAACTCGTCATTTAATATATCATTATTATACTCATACGTATTTTTTAAATTTTCGTAGTTTATTATTATAAATTTTAATTTGAATATTTTAATTACTAAATTTTACTTTGATCTCTCTACTACTAACGCTGCAACAACCAACCACGGTTGCTACAGTACAGTGTATGGAGTAGAATTTTGTTTTCGCCTAATAATATTTTCAAGTTGTGAAATAAAGCAGAATACCAGCAATTATCAAAAGCGCCTTTTATATCTATTCCAACAGTTCGGATATGTTTGTTTTGTTTGAGTCCATCCCTAACTTTGAAAATTACATAGTTTACTGCATGCTCTGTTGATGGACTGTTCCTGAAACAAAATTGTCTGTTATCAATAAACTTCTTATTTAGGTATTTTTATTAACTTTTCATAAATTTTGCCAAAAGCATTTAAAAGACAAATTGGTTGACAGGATTTAACGCGATTTAGGTCTTCATCAGATTTTTGTTAATAACATAACTTTTACCTCTTTCTATATTTATAGAAAGTATGTCATTGTGAAAATTTTTACATACGTAATGTTAAGCAGATTTGGTACATATTTATGAACTAACATAAACAGTTTGTAAATTTATTGGGACCTGCTGCTTTGTCGTTTTTAATTGTTTTATAATAACATTTAATTTGTTTAAGTCTAACAGGGGCTGTGTATTTTTGTTTAATATCGAATTCTGTGGTTCAATGTTAACATTCGAACGCAATACTTTTTGTTCAGAGTTGTCCATGATCGTATTATCATTGGGAAACAGCGACGATAAGCAATGGTTAAGATTATCGATGATATTATTTATAGGTGCACCATCTTCTTTTTGAAATTATGGAATATTGTTTGTACGTTTAAATTTATCAAAGACGATTTTGTAATTTAAACCTCAAGGTTTAACATATTCTGAACAGAAATATTTCCAAGAGTTTAATTTGGATTGTTTTATTTTTAAAATATGTTTATACTTATTATAAATGTATTTACGTTCTTGTCTTAGGATGGAGTTGTTTGTTCACTGATACAGGCAACGATGCTATATTTTATTTCATTATTCCACTCATTGACTAACCTTCTTCATTTTTCTAAAAGAGCAGTTCCTTTCCACTAATTTTCCTAAGTAATGAGTCAAGGTTTCTATCCATTGATCACACGATTCGTGATTACTAATGAGTGTACAGTCTTTAATTATTTTATCTACATTCTTTCTCAATTGCATAATAATGTTGTTTCAATTTATAACTTTGATTATTTTTTGCGTTGATAGTGTAAAGTTATAGTTAAATGTTATATATTTATCATACGAAAATTAATTACATACCCTCAGGTCGGATACGTGATTAGAACAACTTTTAGAAGTTATCACTAAGTCGGTGACACTCTCGCCGTTTGCATTTTTAAATATAAATATATTTTTTTCATTTAGAACGATTGTTCATTCTGGACTAAAACATTTCCCTGAATTTTTCCCTAAATTTCGGAACCGACATTCAGATCGTCAGTCAATAGGATACATTTATAGGAAAATGGTTTAGTAAATTACTAAGTGATGTTATGTATGGTTCAAACGGCTTATTATGGGAGAAGTAGACACTGATAATAAGTAAATTGGATAGTATGGCTATGATATTATTCATGTGGTCTACAGTTATTGAAATACAAATAGCGGAGAGACTATTATTAATTACATTAAATCCAGTAAAACCGTTTAATCTATTTTTTACAAGATAAGGTTCAGTGATCAATATTCTATTAAACTGATATTTTATTGCATAATTATATAGCATGTTTTATGCCGTCAGAGAATGATCTGCATTATTAAGTATACATTCAAGATTACTATTTATTACTATGATTTATTATTATTAATGCGCATAGTCGGGATTTACACGTTATATATATTTTCTTTGTAATCTTGTATTTTAATTTGAAATAAATTTGACTTTGAATTTGAATTTGAATTATTACCTTAAATTAATGTGCCGTGTACATCAGCTAAGGCAATGGGCACGGTAGGAGTAGAGTAATTAGATTAAGGAGTATAGTCTTGATTTGCGGATAAACAAAATTAAATTAGAGATAGAGGAACTTTTATCTTTTAAAAGCAGGAGAGTGTAGAAGGGAGGTTAAGCGACAATCTATGATGATGGAACAAGGGACATTCAACAAGGATGTGGGGAACAGATAAAGTGACTTCGTACACGGGACATTCTGGAGCAGAGATCTTGTTGATGAGATATGAGTGAGTGAGTCAAATGTGGCCTAATCGCAATCTGCTGATGAAGACGTCTTCTCTGCAGTTTGGAAGAAATTTATTATAATTTATGTTTTTTGAAAATTTTAACTAATTTTTATTATATACGTGCACTTACAATTTCACGGGTGGTGATGTGTACTATTTGTGTCGCTATTGCTATCATTATATTTAATTTTAGTACTAACCTTATGTTCTATACACTTTGTACACAACTTGTCTTTAATACTGGTTTCCAAGCGTTTAGCAGATTTCTCGGAAATTTGACAATCAGCGGCTTTATGCTCCATCTTCCAACATTAGAAACACTTCTTAATCGTCTGCCCAGCGTCTCGATAAACACTACAATTATTTTAAGTATATTGTTCGTTGGGATCAAGCCATGTCTCCGATAGAAACGCTATATCAGCTTCGTAATCATCAATTAATGTTTTATAACTGCAACAGTTATATTTTTGGCAGTTCCATTTTAAAATATTGAAATGTCTCATGATTATGTTCTTTGTATGCTCCATAATTCCTATTTGTTAGAGTAATGTCTTTTCACATTTCTATGAAAAGAAAGCTGCTTGCTTACAGGTGGGACTCAAATAACCAATGTACATAACGTCAAACATCAATGTAATTATTTATAAAAAAAAAAATTATGAATGACATAGCAACTGAATTATGGTTTCGGGATTATGCTCTAAGTTCGGAAATTGGAACTGCTGGAGCGCAGATAATAGTTCAGACGCAAGTGAATTGGAAGGGGTGGAGGAGATTTAATAGAAGGAAGAGGTTTTTAATAAGTTGCTGCACCATAGAATTTGAAGATATGAATTTATTGTTATTGGAACTGAACGACTAAGGAATTAGCAATTATATTCCCCTACTGTGGGTACAACTAAGTTGGAGAAATGCTGATTACCTTTATTATCTGTATTTCTATTATTTTTTTTTTTTACCCCAATCCGACTAAGCCGGTGGGGCAAGTTTACTTGGTTACTTATATACAAAGGACATGTTGTGTGCTTATTATAATATACAAATTACAAATTGTAAACTAGAATGAATTCTTATGTGTGTAAGATGCAATGTATACTAACAAGTTAACACAAGTGATGAATATTAAAAACGTGTAAACGATTATGCAGTGGTGATGTTTATATTTAGTCAACAATGCATTTTTAAATTTCTTATATAAAACAAAAACGAATGTATATTTTTAAAAAAGAAGTTGCAGTAGGTAATTTTAGTTATATACAATTTTAAATTAACAAATAGTATTTGAAACAGTGTTAGTAATTAAATAAAGATTAAGAACAAATTCTAGAAAGCTCAACAAAATAAATTGGGATGACATTTGTATTACTTAGATAACTATATTAAAGTATCGATCACCTATTTCAAACTCAATTTTTTTTTTTTATTATTAAGTGAAAATATTGTAGCAATCTTGTGTGATTATTTTTGTTTATTACAAGTGAAGAGGTTTTATAAATTATGAAATTATCTCTAATATCCTCTAGGAATGGGCACTCATAAATTGTATGATGGATTGTGTCAGGAGTATTTAGACTGTAATATTTACAATTTGGAGTATCAGTAATTTTAAATCTGTACAGATATTCACCAAAATTACCGTGACCTGTCAGAACTTGCCTGTTGATAAAAGTTATATTTATATTTTTATAGATAATTTTACCTAAAATAACTGGAAAGAATGAGTGGGTAATTCTTCCAGTGTTGCTCATATCCCAATGTGATTGCCACAAGTTGATAATTTTGCCTCTAATCATTTTATTAACTATTTCAATGGGCAAATTTGCGTCAATAAGTGGAAATATTAAAGTTATCAAGAAATTTAAGCGATTGGGTTTGTAAAAGGTTACGAGTAATTCTGTATTCAGAAGTCATTGTTCTTTCGATTAAAAATAAATCAAGAGGTAGGATTGGCTAACACACACGCTGCAGAAGAAGGTCCAGTTCTGTATAAAGAAGAAATATGAAGAAGAAATTTTCGTCGCTGTTTACTTACTCGTTTAAGGATTTTATCATTAATGTAAATAGAACAACTATATCCATAAATAGACTGAATGAGACCTTCGTAGAGAATTACTCTTTCTTTGAACCGAAGTGCATAGTTATTAGGGATTATCCTTTTTAGTTTGTCATATATTATAATATATTTTCCATTTATCTCCTCAAGGTGGTCAACGAAAGTAAGTCCATGATCGATTATTAACACAAGGTATTTAATTTTGGAGCATAATTCAATTGGCTTAAGACAATTTTTAGATTTTTAATATTTTCATATACTTTTTGATTCCCAAATAGGATAGACTTGCATTTAGCAATAGAAAGAGAAAACACTAAGTCAGATATAATTTCTTCAAGTGTTTGCAAATAATTTCAATTTTGTTTAGATTAGTATACTTTGCAATTTTAAAAGTCATGCATAAATCGTCAGCATATGAAATTAATTGGATATCTAAATTTAATATATCACAGAAGTCCTGCATTTCATAATGTACCCTTGAGTATGCGACATTCCAAAGGGTGGAGACCCAAGTACAGAGCCCTGTGGTACTCCACAACAGATTTTTTTTAATTAAGCGATTTATTTATCTTCAAACGAGCAGACCTATTTTTAAGGTAATTAATGATAATGTTAATAAGAGATGGATTAATAGATTTATTTTGAAGGATCCTCATGATTGATGACCACCTGCAGGTATTGAAAGCACCCGTTACATCAAAGGAAACTACTAATATGGATGATTATTTTTCAAGATTATTTTTAATAGTAGATATAAGTTTATATGCAGCACCTTCAGTAGAATGTGCTACACGGAAGCCGAACTTATTTCGGTGCAGTAGATTTTTATTTACTATGTCATCGGTAAGATAAATGTTAATAACTTTTTCATATACTTTCCTACAGGAAATAAGTAAGGAAATAGGTCTGTAAGCTGTTGTTGCAGTAAAGAGTTTTTCAGGTTTTGAGTTTAAAATTACATCAGCAATTTTCCAGATTGAAGGAAAAATTTCAAATTTAAGGCATTTATTAATAATTATATGAAAGAAACTGGTAAATTTATGTTTTTGACAATTTTATTCGTTATTTTATCGTTGTTAGACGCTTTTCTATCGTTCAGTTTCCTAATGATATTATTATTAATTGTTTCGTTACTAATATGAATTTTAACGAAAGAGTCAGAGTTCATTAGATCGACTGAGCCATCTATTTTATTAGGAAAGAAATATTCTAAAAATGCAATACATTTCTCATTATCTGTATGATGAACCTAATTGTTGTAACTAATATCAAATATCAAGGATAGTGGGGGTCACCCGTTATTTTATTAAAAATTTATAAGGTTTCTATGTCAAGTACTGCTCTTGAGTAATGAACGGCAAAGAAACTTAAGATACTAGACATTTCAAAATAAAAATCATGAAAAATTCATGGAACAAATGAAAAAATTGTATTAAATAATTAATATAATTTGATCAAATAATAATGAAATCAAATATATTAACTAAAACTATTTTTTTCTGTAATTATTCATGTAACATTCATGTAACATGTATAGTCGTCACCCTAAATAGGGTATCGTGACAAACGGTCTGTTTTTGTCTAATTTTCCGCAACTCATCTCTATCTGCTGCTTGGTGTACGCATTCGACGAAGGACAGTCCTGTCGTTTTCAGTATAATATCCGTCCATCTCACAGGTGTACGTCCAGGTGATCGCTTTCCCTTAACTTTTCCCATTATCATGGTGCTTCCCATACCTTTTTGGTTACATATTAAATGACCGAAGAATTTCAGCACTCTATTTACGACAATCGCTGACAGCCTTACCGGAACGTCAATTTCTTTTAACCCTGATTCGTTTGTACGCCTTGCCGTCCAAGGAATTCGAAGGAGTCTTCGCCAGCACCATGAAGCTGTCAATTCTTCTTCTGTCCGTTTTTTTTATTGTCCATGTCTCCGCCGCATATAACATGATAGAAAATATAAGCATTTGGACAAGCTGTATTTTCACACTTTTCGTATTACGTTATCTTTCTAGATGTTGTTCAGTTTCATCATGGCACTTTTGGCAATTTCGATCCTCCGTTTTATTTCGGTTTGAGAATAACCTTTATTCTGTATAAGTGATCCCAGATACACAAAGCTTCCAACAATTTCATAGTCGGTTAGTGTTCCTTTGTCGTATGTTATTATGTTTGCTCGATCAATTATCATTATTTTTGTTTTATTTTTTTTATACTTAATCCGTATTCTGCGCTAATATCTTTCAGTTTATTTAAAAGTTTTTCCATTTCATCCATATTCGTAGCTACTAATGTTGTATCATCTGCAAATCTAAGGTTTGTTATTCTTCATCCTCCTACCAATATTCCACTATTCCATGCTTCTAGGACTAATCGCATTATATGTTAAGCGTATAGATTAAAGATCATAGGTGACAAAACACAGTCTTGTCTAACTCCTTTCTGAACATTAAAGACTCCAGATTTTTCAACTCCAATACGCACAATGTTGTTATTATTTTTGTAGACTTTCTTTATAAGATGTACAATGTGCTTTGGCGCACCCATTTCAGTTAATACTGTCCAGAGTTTATTCCATTGGACATTATCAAAGGCCTTTTGATAGTCAATAAAGCACAATACTACGGGTACATTATATTCACGTGCTTTTTCTATTAGTAATCTTATGTTGAGAATCTGCTCCCGTGTGCCTCATCCTTTTATAAAGCCTAACTGTTCTGTGGATATTTCCTTAGCCATACACGTGTATATCCTATTGTTCAGTATTCGTAGAAATATCTAGCTCGCGTGTGATAAAATAGATATCGTCCGATAATCCTCATATCTTGATCTATTTCCTTTTTTATATAAAGGTATGTATACTGATTGGCACCAATCTGTTAGCCAGTTTCCCTTCATCCATATAGTGTTACATATCGAATGAATTCTGGCAATCCCTTCTTTTCCAATTTGCTTATATACCTCTGCAGGTATCTCATCCGTTCCTACAGCTTTATTATTTTTCAGATACCCAATAGCCTCTTCTACCTCACTCATCAGGATTTCCGGTTTAGGTTCTTTAAGGGCTGTTGCCATTTCATGTTGTATCCTGTCATCAATATCATTGGACTGAGCGTCATTATATAAAATTTGACAGTATTTTCTCCAAGTTTCTGCGACTTCTTTTAATTCTGTTCTTATATTGCAGTTTCTATCTTCTGCTGTCCAGTTCTTCATCTTAAAGTCTCTGGATAGTAACTTTACTTTCTTGTATAGATCATGCGATTCGTTGTTGTTCGCATGTCTCTGTATCTCCACACATTTTTCTCATATAATCATACTTATCTTTTCTACAGCTATTTTTTATTTCTTTATTCATTTGTTTCCATTGCATTTCATCAAATGATGCTTCATGTTTCATCATCTTCTCTTATCAATTAAATTTATTGTTTCATTTGAGAACCACGGCTTACTTTTTTTGCTTTTTCTTTTCTTTATTGATTTATTCACTGCCGCTACAATATCCTGTTTCAGCTGATTCCATTGTTCATCAGTCGTGGTTGTTTTGTAATCTTTTTTTGAATCGCTCATTATTTTTTGAAATATGTTGCGATTTCCAATTTCCATTTTATGATTTAACTGAGGTTTTATGGGTACTTTTAATCTCGTTTTCATGTCCATTACCAAAAGGTTGTGGTCGGATCCGCATTCTGCTCCTGGACGTACAACTACATTTTTGCACGAGAGTCTCCAACGATTTTGAACAAAGAAATAATCTATTTAATTCCTATACAGATCGCCAGGAGATTTCCAGCCTTCTCGCGTGATGTTGAAACACAGTACTTGCTATCATTAATCGATTCTCAATGGCAAAGTGCAACATTCTTTCTCCCCTTTCATTACGCGCACCAAGACCATATTTTTTGACCATATCTTTTACATGATGGTCGTCATTAGCTTTTCCGATCTTTGCATTCATATCTCCCATTACAATCCACATTTCTTGACTCGGAATTTCATTTATTTCTTCCTGCAGATCATTATAAAACTGTTCTATTTCTTCATCTGGAGCTGCACTAGTCGGTGCATAAATTTGAATGAAGTTTATAGATACCGACTTGAGGTTTCTTCTAATTTTAATTATTCAGTCATTCCTTGGTTTACATCCGGTTATCAAGTGATTTAATCGTTTATCAACAATTATTGCAACACCATTTACACTACCATTTTCATTGCTGGAACAATATATCACATTGTCGCTAGTTGCAAAGTGGCCCGATTGTCTATAGTGGGTTTCACAAATACCACATATCATTATGTCGTACCGTTTTAACTCCATTTCTACAATTTTGAGCTTCCTTACTTCCAGTAATCCTCTAACATTCCAGGTACCAATAATCTTATTAAAATTAGTAAATCTTCCCAGTTGCTTATTTTCCATGCGATAGCTGGGGTCTCTATCAGCACGGCCGGTTGTCCATTTCACATCCCAACCCTGGTTGTCAGAACGCCGATTGCTAGTCGGATCACATGGCAAATTACAATCAATATTTACGGACTTCATGTTAATTTTCTTGGAAGATGTACGGTGGTGGTTTCCCGTTGCCTACCACCGGATTTTCTGTTAGGGTTTACTCCCTTAGCCTTTGGATAAATATCCTAACCGCAAGGCAGCGGGTTTGTTTTCTTTTAGGGTTGTCTCCTTTAGCCCTTGGGTAAAAACCCTAATCGCAAGGCAGCGGTTTGTTACTGAGGAGATAACAGTATTAGGCTTTTACAGCGACCTAAACTCGCCGAGGGAGAGACAGTCATAGGATTTATGCAGATTTTTAATAGCCAGTTCATCAAGCTGGCCATCTGCATCCTCGTGTCTCCTACCCTGTCACTACTGGAATCGCCTGAATGAGGATTTCCACCAGTAGCCGCTCTTGGTCCGCGACTGCTTATTTGGCTAACGCCTTATTTGCAGCTAACCTACATATCTGTAGGCCACTCCACTATCCGTCATCTGTGGACGTGCCCCGTACCGGTTAGAGCTCTGGTCCCCTGAAGGTACAAAGACCCACAGGGTGGAATTATTACGTATGATGTATTTAATTAAATTTTTTTGTTAGGCTGAATTTTTATTTTCTAATTAACTTATACTCTTTACGATTAATTTATTTTTATAATAAAGGATCATTGTGTAAATAAAACGCCAAAGCTAAAATGTACAAGTCTAAACGGCATACAATTATTTTATGTTGACATTACTATATTTTTGATCATATTTTGCAGGTAAAAGTTCCAAACGCTGAGAAAACACCTAGTGTTGTATCTAAAGATGATACGATTATGGGCTCAGGTATAAATTAACATAAATAATTAATGATACTATTCTTTTCTCAATTCAAATTAAAAATTTTCTTTTCTATTTATAATTATGCATTATATTTTCTATTTACCATTGTCAAAAAATTTTAAGAAATAAGTAATTAGAAATAATGGATTTCGAATTGTTGAAAGAATATGATGTTATAAATAATACAAAAAAATATTCAAAGAAAAATTAGTTTAAAAACTGTTAATAAATATTTAGTGAAATATGGTATTCTAAGAAACTTTAATATAATAAAAATTTAAATAGATAAAAACTGAAGATTTATTTTTTTACAAAAAAGATATTATGAATGAAAGTGATAGTAATAATTCAAATTTGAATATTATCATCAATAAAGATAGTTCATTAAAACTGCTCAGCCAAGCTCAAAGATTCATCTTTTGAAATAACTCATACAGAATTTAAAACAGCTCTGAAACATATGAAGTATGAGAAAGCAGCTGATCTGGATGTATATTCTAAAAATGTATGAAAAAAGCTGCCAAGATATTGATTTAATACTTCCAAAGGGACAAGCAGATTTTAAGCAGGGTGGGTCATGTGTAGATCAGGTAGCTGCGATAACACATTATATGAGAATGTCTTACAAAAAGATGTGAAAACTGTTACATCATTTATTGATCAATGTCAGAATATGACACACTTATTTCCAAATATTCACAGGTCTAACCAGTAGATGGCAAATATCAAGCAATGCCTATCTGAGGGTTCTACATTATCACAACTTATATTTAATATATATTCATGATATTCTTATTACACCATGTAAAATTTTTCAACATGCCAATGATATTGTTTCAATAATTCAAGATAGAAGTTTGGAAGAATGTGAATAAATCCTAGAGCAAGATCTTAGAACGACGGGAAAATACTACAGAAATTTAAAAATTACGACCTAATCCAGATAAGTCGGAAATAGCTGCATTACACTTAAATAATAGAATGACCAAAGTGGAGGTTACAGTGAACTTCGATAAGAAATGTCTAAAAACACATAAAGTACCCTAAATAACCTGAGGTGACATTGGACCGTTCACTTACATATAAACATCTCGCTCAAAAATTTAAAACTACAGTAAACCTGATAAGCAGTTGGCCAATTCGAGCTGAGGATTTTTAGCAAGGATGCTAAGCACTTCTGTGCTAACACTACTTTTTCTCTACAGCTGAGTATTGCTCATAAGTATGGATTAATAACTCTCATGCAAACAAAATGGATGTCATAATAAATGAGTCCCTGTGAATAATTTCTGGGATTTTAAAATCAACTCCAATTCCATGGCTGCAGTACTAGGTAACATCACCCCTGCGAATGTACGTCGAGAAGTAGAATTGACCAGTGACAAGAAATATTTCGTAACGTGAGCCCAATTACCTTTTACTGATGCAGTCAAAAATGCGCCACAACAATTGTTAAAATAAAGGAAGTCACGGAGGGCTCAAAATTTGCCCAACATAAAAGACATTTATCAAGGGTCTAATAAATTGCGCCATACATGAAAAGACCATAGTACAAACGTCAAAAACGTACGATTTATGAATAATCCTGCTGAACAATTGGAAGGATGGACCTAATAATTTTCCAATCGACTAAGAAGAGGTCAAGGTAGATACGTATATGCTATGTAGAAATAGGGTACAGAAAACAAAATAACCTGTCCATGTATACCTTAGTAGACTCTAAAACACATTATAGATGATTGATTGATATACTCTGGAGGCTTGAAGATTGAAGATATTCACAATCAAACTGAAGAATTTGTCAATTGGCTGTCCAATTAGGAATTAGATATCTAATTTCTTGACACATATGATAAGAAGAAGATTAAAGAAATTTTTGTGTAATGCTATACATTTAAGTCGATGAATAAAAATAAGAACAATCATTTTGACTACTTCTCCCTTACATATAATTATATCATTAAAAGGATTTAATATAAATAATCATGGACAAATCTGAACAAAAAATATTGCGTTCGAATGTTAAAATTGGACAACAGAATTCGTTATTAAACAAAAATACACAGCTCCTGTTAGACTTAAGCAAATTAAATGTTATTATAAAAAAATTAAAATCTACAAAGCAGCAGGTCCCAATAAATTTACAAACTGTTTATGTTAGTTCATAAATATGTACCAAATCTTCTTAACATTATGTATGTAAAAATTTTCACGATGACAAATTTTCTATAAATATGGAAAGAGGCAAAGGTTATGTTATGAACAAAAATTTGAAGAAGACCTAAATCGCGTTAAATCCTGTCAACCAATTTGTCTTTTAAATGCTTTTGACAAAATTTATGAAAAGTTAATAAAAATACCTAAATAAGAAGTTTATTGATAACAGACAATTTTGTTTCAGGAACAGTCCATTAACAGAGCATGCAGTAAACTATGTAATTTTCAAAGTTAGGGATGGACTCAAACAAGACAAACATATCCGAAATGTTGGAATAGATATAAAAGGCGCCTTTGATAATTGCTGGTATTCTGCTTTATTTCACAACTTGAAAATATTATTAGGTGAAAACAAAATTCTACTCCATACACTGTACATAGACGAATTTCATTAAAAATAGTTGATAAAACTGTGCATAAAATGACGAACATATAGGATGATACTTGGGGATTTGATTTTAATTACAGAATGATGATATACAAATCGCTAGTATATATGTTACTTCTGTTCCGTGTACAAAAAAATGCCCAAAAAAATAATTTCATTAAAGGATATATCTAATTAACCTTTGCAGAGGATATAAAACGATTTTTTTTTTTTTTGGAAAATTATTTTCGCCTACCATTTCTGTTAAGGCAAATATAGCAAAGATAATATACATGTTTTTAATAGAACTCATAATTAAACAACAGAATGTAACAAAGTGGAACTTGATTTAAAATTAAAGAAATTTATAATAATCGAAGACGAGAAAAAATATATCTTTATTGGCATGATGCAACTGATAACGACCATCAATTTAATGTACCGATAAGCAGTAAATGTTTTTTTTTTATGGCTTCAAATATACAAATGAATTTTGTTAAAATTCCTTGAACACCATACATACCAATATTATATCATTTTAAACACGCTGTCATAAATTTCTTGCGCAATAAACGATTTTACAATTAATCGGTGGTTCTTTATTGATAATAATTATTATCTTCGAGAGGAGCAGAAAATGGTAGCCTATTGCGTTGCCATCTATATCTAACGAAGCAAAACTTGTATTAATTTTTTCAACCTAATCAGTATATTAAAGTTATTTTTTGTATTGGACTGGTTATGTTTTGTTGATACATTACACGCATTATATATATTATTTATAATTTTTTTGTGTTGCCTAATCTATCTCTTTGTCGTTTTTTAAATGAATGTTAAGATTTGTATTCTGCTTCATGTATTCACTAAATTTTGGACAGTTTGTGCTACTGTTAGTTAGGGTTTTTTGAGTATAATTGCTAAAGTATTATTTATATAGTTATTCATGTAAATTTATCAAGTAGTTGTTGTCATTCGTTCAATGATTGACTTAGATTCATTCATCATTTTGTCTAAAGTCCCCACCATATATGTTGAAAATTGGTGAATTGATTAGACATTGTGTTTAATACATTTCTGTCCATTGTATGTGTACTATGATTAGTTACTCTAACATGTGTAATTCATTCATATTTGTATTTTACCTTGATACCCAAGGGTTTGCTTGATTTGTTATTGTTAATTCTGAGAATTGTTTATTGTATGATTGTCCGAGGTTATTGACTGTGTTAAGGTTTACATGTAGGATAGCCTCTTTAGTTAGCTGGATGCTCTCCTTGACAAAGTGTGCATGCTGGTTTTGTATCATATTCTTCATTGCATTTCTTAAAATCCTGTTTGATCCCACATTTCACTTTTTTTTTTTTTTTTTTTTTTTCCCCGCGCTATGTACAGCAGCAAGGCTAGGAGCGCGGCCAGCAAATTTAAATTTTGTTAAACAGGTTTACCGACCTAAGCTTAACAAGAAAGGATGAAACGGATGGGGAATCTTGGGCCAGAATTGATGAAATATTTAAGGAAGAATGTTTTGGGATTTTTGGACATTCTGTTAGGAGGTGGTGAATTGTAATCGGAACGTCGCATCTATCACAGGTTGGTGGGACTAATTTTTGGAATATGTGTCCATGTGTAAGTTGCGTATGACCGATCCGGAGTCGACACAGCACCACCTGATCCCTTCGGTCTTCAGGTTGAAATCACTTATGTATATGGCAGATTACAATAATTTTGTGTGTGCCCATATAATTGGCATCATTTACAATGTACCATTAGTTTATTTTTTTGGACCTCTTCTACAACTACCCTGGTATATAGGAGTCCAGTTATAAGAAAAATCTCATCATTTTACTAGAAGGATAGGTTTACAAAGTGAATTTTCTTTGTTTTAGGATGTACAACATTAATGATACTTTTTACACTAAAACCTTTGTTTTATAATTCTGTTTTAATTTCATTTACGTCTGTAGAATAATACATATTATGTATAACAACCTTAATGGTTTCTCTTTTGATAGTTGATGGGTAAAAAATGAATCATTTTTAGACTGCAGTAATCTTACCATTAGCATTATTAGGTATAACTGAGACATCTGTTGTTATCAACATCAGTGAGAAGGTGGTGAGTTTATCAATTAATATATCATCATTCCTTCTGTTCTTGATTCCTGTAACTTTCAGAAAGATATCTCTAACTTCATACAGTTGGTAGGCGCTAAGATTTCCATAAGTTTGTCATTTTCTATATTTGTTTATAGCATATATGTTAAACCTTCTTCCTGACCCAATACGTCTCCATTCCTAAATATTTTTATTTCACTAGGAAACCATTATATCATAGGTGGCGAATGGAATACCTACAATGTTGATTGAGATGGTCACACAAATAATTATTTAGGGCATATAGTGTAAATTGCTTTGCTAGAAACAGACTGTCCTTAACACGTAAGTTGAATTATAAACGTACCAAATGACATCAGTTCTCTGATCATCTTCAGATAACCGATTTCACAATATGCTGTGAAACTGACCCCAGAATCCAGTTTTAAATGTTCTATAAAGCTGTCAGTGATGCTCTCTCTAGCTCAACACCATCACTACATAATAATAAATCTAATAAGAAATATAAATACAATTCAAGCCTTTGGTGATCAGATTCCTGTCAATGTGTAGAGAAGAAAAAGCATTTTTACAATATAGAAGTAATAGCACAACTGAAAATTATCTTATTTGGAGGAAAGCTAACGCGTTAGCCAAGCATGAATTTAAACTGGCAAAAAGGAAAGCATCGCAACCGTTTTGTACACAGTTTAATTGGAAACCCCAATTTCATAGGTTTGGGGGGTTATCAAAAGCCTAACTGGGTTAAACAATTAAATGATGATAATATGTATTCCTTCATCGAAACAATGGCCCTTCTCATATATCCTGAACTGGAAGAGGTCATGCAACCTCTCAGTATGCCTTTTAACCACTTTTTAGATTCTCCCTTTACTAAGAATGATGTTGCTTATGTCTTAGGAAACAAAATCGACTGCACCTTGCCATGATGGCGTATCTTTCAAATTATTTAAGAAATTATCGGATAAATTATTCACAATCTTTTTGGATATTCTTAATAAAGTTTAGCAGTCCAATGTTGATATTCCCTCCCCTAGAAACATGGAAAATTTCTACCTATTTCTTTGGCCTCTTGTTTCAGGAGGATATGTGAATCAGTTTTAACGTTATGTCTTAATTGCTGATTAGAACACGATTAAATCTTTCCTTCTGATATGTAAGGCTTCCGCAGTAATAGGAGCACTTGCTAGGCAATGTATATACAAAGGTTTACCCCAGGAGTCTTCTCTAAGCCCGATCTTTTTAAATTTATATATTTTGAATTTGTTGCAGCTCCACATGCGATCTAGGATTTTACTCTATGCAGATGATATCGTCGTGTTTATATCAAATTCGAGTTTTTCTGTTACCATGTCCAATATTAATGCTGATATTGCTACAATAGAACGTTGTCTTTCTGACTTAAAGTTAAACCTTAGTGTTGAAAACTGTGCGGCAGTAGTTTTTTCTTATCGCCGATATGACACAAATGGCCTTTTCATTACAACTGAAAGGGACGCTTTTAATGTTATAAGAACAAACGAAACGAATATATAAATAAATAACTAGTTTTAAATAACCACTTAAAAGAATCATAAAATTTAAAGTAAAATTAACCAATTTAGTAATTTTGTTGTAGAAACAACAACTCCTGCATGGTAGTTGTTCCTAACTGATTCCGTCCATTGGTTAAAATTAAATCCTCGTTGCAAGCGCATTTTGCAAGTTTTGCTAAATATGCTGGAAGTAGCAGATGTTTTAGGCCTTAAATTCAGCATAGTTTCTCTATAATGCTGCCTGACGGACGTTGTATTAGTATTTAAGTTATTTATAACATTTACGCTAGTCGCATTTGTTTCTTCTTCTGTAATTTTTAAAAGCGGTGCATTTTGTAGATTCCATTGTTTTTATAAGCTCTATCGCCTTCCGGCTTACATGTTTCGTATTGGGATTTCCAGTTCCCCATATTGTTCCCATCCAGCCGATTCACAAATTATCACCGATGAAAACCACATCCTTTTCAATTGCAGTTTTCACACACCTGACCAACTCGCACTCCTGAATTCCTTAATATCCATCGGTTATCGTCCTCCTTTCTCTATCACTTCCTTAATTTTTTCTAATGACTCCCGTGTTTTCCTCCTTCTTTACAAATTCCTAACCAATTGTAATATCAATATATAATAACTATTTATCAACACGTTAGTGGGTTGTGATTGCTCCTCAGCAGTGTCCCAAAAAAATAAAAAAAAAAAAAATACTATTTTACCTATTTCCATAAATATTTCAACCTTGCTTTCGCATTTAAGAATGGAAAAATAATAAAAAAGATTCATTATTACCAACAATTGAAGTAATTGAACAATGTATTTTTAAAATATTATTATCGGACATGTTTTACTCGTTACACAGCGAAACATTATCACTTTAGAGTGAGCATGAAACCATTTACACTACTATCGAAACTTTCAGGATTGTAAAGAGAAACATAATACGATTTTGTTATCAAATGTACATTTAAAGTAAACACATTTATTTCGTTTAAAAATTAAAATATTGCGAAAGAACTTTCCTATACTTCGAAACAGGAATCTATTTTTACATATCTATTTTCTTTATATAAATCTATGGCCGTTTCTAAAATACCAACGTTCATTTAATTCCACCGGTTCATTCTTTAATATAATTATGTAATAATTTTTATAACTTAGAGATATTGAATTACACTTATACTCACACTTGTTCCCACTTACGCATCATTTGCTCACATTCATTTCCGCATTTCCACTCACACTTATTATTTTTAATTTTCTTATTATCTAATCATTCTAATTCCTTATATATATACATATACACATATACATACTTTTTTTTTTGGCACTTGTATTTGTAGCAGCACTTTTGTAGTATCGCTATGCTCAATTCCTCCCTGAGTTTTATTTTTTACAATTACTTTTTTAAAGTTTTTCTTTATTTTGATTTATTATTTATTATTTTATTTCCCGCCTTTTCGTCCATCAACCAACTTTTAATTTTCTGTTTTTTTTTTTTTTTTATTTTAATGTTTGTCTCTTTTAATATGTCATCCGAGATTTCATTTAACATATTTGTCTATTTGTGCGCCATATTTTGTCCTCGGTATCGTGTATTTTAATTGTTTCCTCAGTAAGTATTTCGTCTGTATACTTTTCTCATATCTTATATCGCATTTTTCATTTATGATATAATTCTATATTTTCACTAACAAATATAGACCATTTACATCTAATACATTTAATTCTTTTTTTAATTTTTTTCTGTAATCTTTCAATTTTTTCTGTTTATGTTTTTTTAGTTAATCCCCATGCTTGCATTCCGTACCTCAATCTTGATTCTACTAAAGCATAATATACCATCTTCAATGTATCATTTCCTACATAGTTCCTTAGTGTATATATTGCTGGTATCACTATTTTTATTTTGTTTTCTATATATATTCCATATGCATGCTCCATCTTAAATGTCTGTCTATTATTATTCCTAAATATTTGTGCGAATATACAACTTTTATTTCTTCACATTTTTCAGATGTACATTCATTATCTTCGTTCATATCATGTACACATTCATTTGTATGTATTATAATTTCTGGTTTATGTGGTTCAAATTCTGCCATTGACTTTCATACAGTATCTGCCCATTTATTCACTATTAGTATATCATTTTGTATATTTATCTCTGCAGTTTTTATATCTCTATGAGAGGTCATTATTGCTAAATCATCAGCAAATGCAAATATTCTACTATATTTTAATAGCTTTTGTAGTCGATTTATATATATAATAAACAATATTGGAGCTAAGTTGCTTCACTAAGGTATCCCAAAATTCATATTTTGTACTTCTCCTACAATTCCCTGCACATCAACTGTCATTTTTCTGTTACTGTCATTTTTCTGTTACTGTCATTTTTCTGTTATGTAAATAACTTTCAAACCACTTTTTAATTTTTGATCTTACTCCTATTTCTTCTAATTTATTGAATAACTTTTCATGGTTTACTCTATCAAAAGCTCTTGTAAAATCTATATAAGTTACAATTGTTTTATTTACTATTTGGAAGTTTTCTTTGATTTTCTGTGTGAAATCTCCTAAAGCTCTAGATGTTGACTTACCCTTTTCGAAACCATATTGTTCTTTATCTATTATGTTATTTTCTTTGATATAGTTAATTAAGTGTCTCGCCACATACTTTTCTACAATTTTTGTAATTACTGAGCTCACTGCTATTGGTCTATTTTATAATTATTATGGCTACCGGACTTATATATATATATATATAGGTCTGATTAATGATATTTTCATCTCATCAGGTACCTCATTCTCGACTAGTGTTTGATTTATTAATTTAGTTATTGTACTTGCAATGTTATTTTTATCATTTTTATATCTCTTATTCTAATTTTATCATAATCACTCGCTTTTTTTGTCACTAATTCATCTATTATTTCTTTTATTTGCTCCACTTCCAAAATTATTTGCTACCTATTTTATGTCTGTATTTTGGGATATATATTTTCGTACAATCTCAATAGGTTTCTCTTTTCCTAAAAATTTGTTTATATTCATCCATGTCTTTCTGATATCACTTCCAGCCTGCTTAAAACTTTTTTCTGTAAATTTAATTTGTTGTTGTTTTATTTCTTTATTTACTTTATTTCTAAGAATCAGGAGTCACTCAGCCGTATAGAGACTTGGCTAAAAAGATGGCGGATAGTAGAATAAACAATGTTATCATTCCAAATACCAATAGTGTAAAATGTTTGGACATGAATTTGGACACTAGGGCTATACAGGTTCAGAAAAAAATCGAGCATTTGAAGCTTAAAACCAGAACTATGTTACGGATACTAACTAATAAGTCGGGGTTATCGGTGGAAAATAAAACTTTACTATATAAATTAGTCTTAAAACCGATCTGGGTGTATGGTATAGGGGGGCTGCGTAAAAACGTCTAACTTACAGAATACAGCGATATCAAAATAGTGTATTAAAAACTATTACTGCAGCTCCCTGGTACGTCTCAAACTTTACCCTGCATAACGACTTAAACATTATGTTAAGTGTCGGATGAAATAAAAAGACAAATAAACATGTCGCACGAATTAGCGTTCACACAAATCCACTTACTATCGATTTGCTGAATGATTCCGGTAAAATACGCAGGCGGTGGCGAAATAAGCCTTTTCCAATCAGTATAAGTTTTGAAGGAGTATTGCTGAGTACGCCCCTCCTCAAAACATCACTCATCTCATTAGTAAATCACTAAATGACCTCCAAAGTTGGTTAGTTGTGATGAGAAATATATATATATATATATATATATAAACTCTACTAATCGTAACGTCGCCTGTTAGTTTTCACTGTGACCTCAAATGTTAACCATCGCTACCATTTGATAGCTGGAAACCGCTCTACCGCGAACGATTGGATATAATTTCAGTCGCGTACTGTTTTTCCAAAGGTACATAATAAAAATCAACCTCGTCATCGTTCCGCGAGTCAGTAGATCATCACACCATCTTTTGAGCAATCTATCTTCTTTTTCGGCAGACGTATGTTTAATTTTTACTACGATTTCTCGCAATTAATATACTATAGAACGTCTTCAATGTAGACTTTTCTTTATTCGTACCGATTTCAACCGCCATTCGTATTCGCTTTAATGCGAAATGAGAATACATCGCACGTAGCACAAGATGCAGGACGATATAAAAAGGTCAGTCGTTGTAAAGTGGATGGAAGAAACCAGTGATCGCCATAGATGGATGAAAAGGATAGAACGCATTCATTCCTATAAACGCATTGCGATCTATCGACCGAAGTTTAGCGTTCAACATAGACGTTGCGTTTTTGTCCTTGGACACCTCTGTCAACTTTGTACCTATCTTGTCGCACCACCGACGCAAATAAGCTCTCCATTGCATTTTTCTCCTATCGGGCTTCCGTTGTCCGTTGATGACACCGTTCGGTATAATATCTTTCTGGATGTCTATTAATACGACCGTAATTGACGGACCATAAAGTGTATAACTTTACATTTATTCATTAACACGCCGTGTACTGCAACAACTTAGGCAGACATCGTAAATTGTCTGGTTATATTATAATCCACAGCTAAATAAAACTAAATCAGAAAACTGGTAGGTTATGTGTTGCCTAAATGATTCCAACCGATTGATATAGAACTGGCCACGAGATCGACGAGTACCGAATACTGAATACTGTAGTTTATTACTGTATTTTTTTTTTTCTACACTTATAACAATCTGGTACCTAATCAATCGGATAGCTAGTTGTTATATATATATATATATATATATATATATATACATACATGTGTGTGTGTGTGTTTATCCATATGTTTTTGAAGAGAAACTTCTATTGACGCATTATATAGGGGGAGTTAACCCGTAAAATGAGCGAACGAGCCAATTATACACATAGTCACATAGCCAGGCCTATTCTCACAGTGTAGTCGGGCTCTTCCACTCTTTCAACATGATGGACTTGAATACATATATATTTAGTTTTATAAATAAGTACAGAAGTTATAAAATAATATTTTTTGCCTGTTCATATTTTAAAATTACTTTTTCCAGGACCTTTGAGGAGTAACGTCCAAAATTTCTTTAAAAAAGCGGGAATGCATCCACGAAAATCACATGGGAAGCGATGTCAAAAATAGGATCGAAGGGAGATTGTTCCCAGACGACATCGTGAACCAGCGGCTTGTATACCGAAAACCAAAGAAAAAGAATAAACAACAAATTGACACTATCGCCGGCAGAACAGAAATTCTATGTTCCCTTTAATGCTATTTCACGACGTATTTTAAAATTGGTCTGCTCTCGCGTCACGTGGTCTTAGAAACTGCATTAATATTTGTGAAACAAAAACAGATTTATCCTCTGATCATGTCCCGGTTATGGCTGTTTCGGATGCTAATTCCGTAAAAAATTAGAATCCGAATTATTCGTACAATAAAACTACTAACTGGCAACAGTTCTCGGATATTATTAATCAAGATACCAACCTGAATATAAAATTAAAATGAGATGATGATATAGATTCCGCTCTTACGTTCAATCCGCGTGTGAAACTTCTACAATATACAAACAATAAAACACCAATTCTAATAAATATATTCGTTAAGATTAAGAAAAATGATAAAACAGGTTAGAGCTGCTAGAAGAAGATCGTTATCCATAATTCAAATCGGTATATAATAGACTAAACACGAAGCTAAAAGAAGAATTGGGAATATTCAAAAATAAATTATTTGAGCAATATTTGAACTAATTAAACACAAAAAATTGAACTAACCAAAGAACAATACAATATCAAACCAGATAATAGCGAATGGGCTAAAACGGAAAAGCTTTCGCTGATCATCTAGAAAAAAATCTTCACTCCTTTCGATGATTTAAATACTGCACGTACAAATTATATAAAAGATTTTCTGCATACTCCGTTAAAAATCCATACAAAACCGTTCTCACCAAAAGAAGTAGCAGACTGTTTGAAATCAACTCCATAACTCCATGCAAAAAATCTCCAGGAGTAGACAAATTAATCGGCGAAATACTAACGAGATTACCACAGAATTACATATTTAATTCTATTTTGCGCAAAGGATACTACTCGGATGAATGGAAAAAATCAATAATAGTAATGGTTTTGAAACCCGCAAAACCTCTAACTTCCTTGTGCTCTTATCGGCCAATAAGTTTATTTAGTGTCTTATCCAAGGTCTTCGAGAAGTTGTTATTAAATAGAATCTGTGTAATTGTTGTAAGGTTATACCAAATCATCAGTTTGGCTATCGACCCCCAGCATTCTACTACTTAACAATGCCACAGATTGGTCGATGTCGTGTCAAAAGTGCTTGAAAGAAAACAAGTTTGTTCAGCGGTCTTCCTGGATCTGGAACAAGCTTTGTATCGTGTTTTGTACTTAGGATTAAAATTTAAATTAAAGCACCTTCTTCCACCAGATCTTTATCCACTGGTTGTGTCATACCTAACAAATAGAGTATTTTCGATTATTAAATTAAATTACCTACCGTGCCATGTACAGCAGCCAAGGCTAGAGGCACGACAGGAAAAGAGGATTAGATTGAGGAATAGAGACGGGATAGATGGAGGAAGATAATAACATGATCATCTTTGAAGAGGAGATGGAGCGAAGGAGGAAGATTAAGAGACGCTCGAAGCGAGGAGTATGAGGGACAATCGACCAGAATATAGGAAACGGAGAGGACAACATTACAGCCGGGACATACAGGAGCCAAAGTTCTGTTAATGAGATATGAATGAGCAAGACGTGTATGACCCAAGCGCAATCTGGTGATAACCATATCTCTACAGTTTGGAAACGAAGTTATCCAAGGATCAACCGAATATTTGCCACTCCTGCCATAATGAAAAAAGCCCATTTATGACGAACTTCTTAAGGTCACACGCTGTAACTGGAATATTCGGAACCGGCAAGAACACAGCAGCCTCCCTGGATGCTTTATCAGCCAGTTCGTTACCACGAATACCAGCATGAGCTGAGATCCACAGGAACGTCAACTTCTGACTCAGTCCTGCCAGTACCATTTTTGTCATTTTCTTGGCTATTGGGGATCATGTCTGAAAACGTCGCAGAGAACGCGGAGTGCTGGAAGAGAGTCAGAACATATAGTCGATGGTTTATCAACATCGGAGCGCGTTAAAGATTCCATAGCAAGATACATCGCGTATAATTCAGCTGAAATGACGGAGAATGTCTGTGGCAGCGAATATTGAATGATGACTACTCCATCCCTGACAACTGAGCAGCCGGTAAACCCATTAAATAGAGATGCGTCAGTGTAAAACATAGTAGATTTGCATAAACGTGACGTAATTTCTTTCTGGATTTCATGGATGGGCAGGTTTTCTCTCCAAAGTTTGTGGATTTCGAGATCCAGCCGAACCAGGTTGTCTTTCCAAGGAGGTAACATGGAGGTGTTATGAACGATTAATTTCGGGTTTTGGTAAGTTATTGCCTTTAAGATGTTGTCCAAGAGAGTCGGGTCTGATTGTTTTAATTTTAAAGAAGCTGGATTAGAAGATAAGGACAGTGCAGGAATCGAGAAGCCGAAAGCTTTAGACTGCACTACAAAATTATTGGCTAGGAGAAACCAAGTACGATAATCAGGTGGCCATTCTAATGACTCGGACTGTAGGCTGTTGATCGGTGTGGTGCGAAATGCTCCAGTCGCCAAACGTAATGCAGAATTATGAATAACATTGATGGTTTTGAGGGTAGACGAGCAAGCTGAGGAATATACTGCGGCTCCATAATCTGTTCTTGATCGGATCAAACAACGATAAATTCGTAGTAAGGAGATTCGGTCGGCACCATAGACAGTATGTGATAATTTCTTCAGAATATTCATTTTTTTGTAACAGGTTTTTTTAATGAAGTTTACATGGGGTTTCCACGTTAATTTAGAGTCTATAATCAATCCAAGATAGCGGACTTTAGGAAGCGTCTTATCCTGAAGAGAGATACACATTTCACGCTTGCATTTACGAACACGACAAAAGTGCATTACGACGGATTTGCTACTTGAAAAGGATAAGCTGTTGTTTGAACACCAGGTGGTTAATCGATTTGTGCATTCTTGAAGGACGCATTCACCAGCGGATCTGGTTCTACAGCTTACAAAGATCGTGAGATCGTCAGCGTATAATAAGCTTCGTACTGGGGAGTTGACCGCTTCAACCATATCATTAATCGCGATATTGAAGAGTAATGGGCTCAACACCGAGCCCTGAGGTGTGCCGTTCATTTAAGATCGTAGGGATGAAGACTTGTTTCCAATCCGATCTGCCTCTGTTCCCCAGGTTAGTCTGTTGGGACCAATTCCCTATTCAATATTCACGGCAGACATACCTGTCTCTAATCAGACAATTCTGGCTATATTTGCAGATGATATATAATGGCCTGTAATGAAAATCCAGAATTTGCAAATACAGTAATTCAGGGACATATAGTGGGCCAATAATTGCGGAATAAAGTGCAATAATAAAAAATATCAACATATAACTTTTACCAACAGACCAATTACCACTACAAAGTTAATAATAAATAATTCCGAAATACCAAAAGTCAGGTCGCGATGAAATATTTGGGAATACACATGGATCGTAGACTTAACTGGCGTACTCGTGTTGAGCAAATTACTAAACGAATCTCGGTACGTGCCAACATGCTTTCCCCGTTAATAGGAACAAGATCCACTTTAAGCCTAGATCTTAAAAGGCGGATATGCCTCACGATTATAGCTCCAATCTGGCGATACGGGATAGAGCTATACACGGCAATATTAAACCAAGTAATCTAGCACTAATACAAAGAGAGCGTTCAAAAATTCTTCATATGAATATGTCTCGAACCACACTCTTCACAAGGATCTTGTTATTCCATTAAGGGCATGTGCAACATTACCACATATTCTTCAACAAACTATAATCCGAATATACTTCGGATGTTCAGATACACGCTGCCGGGTAATCCTAGAAGAAGACTAAAAAGAAGATGGTGCCGGGACGCTCTTCCTACAACCAGTTTACATCATCTCACAAGATAAACGTACTGCGTCTAACGATGTTAAGATGTCAAGCTTGCGTCGACCATCATCTAGCCCACGAGTAGTGAGGTAGCATATATACGCTTCCAAGTATCCGAAAGATAAGTGGCTATGTCAAAACTTCGATAAGCGTTAATTACGCGATAGGGGATTAATTCCACTTTTATTAAAATAACAAATTTTAATTAGGCTTAGTTATGAATTAACAATCCGTTTCTTTATTGGTTGTGTCCCATCCACTGGGAGAAGACACAACATATATTTTATTTATTTTGGAAGTTAGAAATGGTAATTACGGACTAATTGGCCGGTATAGCAAAAAAAAAAATTAAATAAAATAAATAGCTCGCTATGACTGAATCTTTTATATCAAATATTATTAGTGATATACTTAATAAACATACTAAACGATAGTGGAACATTTAAAAATTCATTTCTAAATTATGCATAGTGTTCATTCTCCCACCATCTGAGTCTATTGAATAATGGTTTCCAGCGTCGAGTCCCGCAACGCTTCTTGAGATGGTATTCTGTGTTTTATCGTTGTATATGATTTTTGTCGCGCGTTTTCTGTTACCGCGCGGATGAAACAGCATATATTATGACATCGTTTCGATAACTCTCATTTTATACTATGATTTATAACATGAATATCATTCTTCGGTTAGAAAGTATTTGAGAATAATATTTCTTAGCAATTTTTTTATTTTGTTTTGATTTAGACTTCCTAACTAGCGTAAAACGTTAGATCGGCCATTTTATTACGCACATACATGCTATCATCCTTTTTTTTTTATTGGGCTTCCACAATCCTTCGTAACTACTTAAATATATCCTATATGCAATGTAATGCGTAAAAGATCATTTTCGCCACGTTTCCCCTCAAAAATGGTCGGATTTTGATAATTTTTTTATTTTGTTTTATTTTACTCTAAATATTAAATTTTACATACGTGTACTATTGTTTGTAACGCCTTCAAAAAACCACATATGCTTATGCAACCCAAACGGAGTTTTTGTCGAATTTCCCTAAAAAATGTTCCGATTTTGATGAACTTTCTTTCGTTTGACTCGTGTCAAACCCCTAAATATTAAACCCCGAACTACTAGTTTTAATTATTAGGGGGGGAGTTTTAAAATTAGTAATTCTTTTTCAATTACCAGTTTAGCAACCGATATTAACGAATAATAAAAAAAAAACAACAAAAAACGGTAGAATTAATTACGTTTTCTTTAAAAAATAACGCCGTCTAATTAGTTTCTTCTCGTAAATCGTTCAAGACGTTCAGAGTATCCTGTAAAGTTCGTAGATAATCCAATAAATTCGCTTTTTTCCCAGTGAGATCCGATTCTATTGGTTCAGTCGATTCATTCGATTCTACGGATTCAGTAGTTGATTCTTTCGATTTTATTGGTTCTGCCATCGGTAGTAGAGTCGATTCTTTTAATTTATTCGATTTTTCTAATCCGTTAATCATCCGATCGTCGATCGTATTCGATATACGGTCGATTTCAGTCGACGATAAATCGATCTTTCGAGACAACAACGTTCGTACGATCATTTCGTATGGTCGACGGCGCCGTGTTTGGCGAATTTTCAATTCGTCCAGCAGTTTGTTTATCGATTCGTCTTCTAAATCGATCGATCGAATAATCTGTCGTAAGTCGTTACTAACTTTTTCATCGTTCGCCGCATCATTTCGAAGTCGACTAGAATTTTCATCGTAATCGTTATTTCGTTCGGATTCGTCCGAAATATCTTTAATCATCTTCGGCCGACTATCGTTATCGTATGCAAATTCCGAATTAGTTCTGTACGAATTCCGTCCGTTTATTATTCTCGTTCTCGTAGCATCGTATATCCGGTTTTCGGACGCTCGATTAATTTCGGCGATGGCCAATTTCGCGAATTTCATTTTCTCGGCCGAGTCGATCCGGTCGTTTGCTACCATAGATATTCTTATCTCTCTTTCAATTAGCACCATTTGATCGATCGGTCGCGGGCGATCATTATTTTTGCCCGTTCCGATTAACCGTTTTTCGTTTTCTCGTAAACGATGATAATCATTCCGTCTAACGAGATCGACGTTCATATTACCGCGTATTTTATCGACTTGATTATAATAATTATTATGATCATTATTAGGTTTATCTATTTCGTTATTAGATTTATCGAGGCTATGTCGTTTAATTGTTCTCGTTTTCGAACAACGATCTAAATCTTTTACCGCCTTCGTTAATGAACTAGTTCGAATAGGTTTCAATTTCTTATCCGATAATCGTTGTCGAATTTTCGGCCTGTTCGTCGATTGTTCGATTGGAAAACATTTCGATTTTGGATAATCGAACGCTACCCGATGTAAATTAGCTCTCTTGGTTATCTTGCTCGGATGTAGGATATCTTCTAGCTTAATATTACCCTTGATGTATTCGACTACGATCGATCGTCCCTGTGTACGATCATTTCTAGCGGTCATCTCAATTCTAGATTTACACTTATTTCGTCTTTTTTTAAATTTATTCTCTTCCATTCTTGAAAATTCCCGCAGATGAACAAGCCTTTAAGAAACGAAAATTTCGATTGCTTAGCAATCTGTAACGATTTAAAATTTTCTTGTTTTTTTTTTTTAAATAACGACTAGTCGTAGTGAAATATATTCGATAAATCGATACGATAGTAAAGTAGTTCCGAATAGCGATAAATATAAACAGAACGAAGTAGGAAGATGATTTAACGAGAAGTCTAGTTTGGTAAAATGATTAACTGAAGAAAGAATTTGAACTAAAGGAAACACAAAAATCGACTCCAATCGAAAGCTTTTAGGTCTCCGCACGTAGAATATATATTTTGAAACGGAACAAAGATATTCAGGTACCCGGTAAACGAGTTCCAGCTCGCTCGGAACGTAAAGAAGTCGCAAAGGGCAGTGATTAAAATATTCAGTATTCGGTTTGAAGTAACGTATCAATTTCGAATTAGTACTTTTACACGAACTTAAATCTATACGTGAAAACACTTCAAAAGGTCGAAAGAAATAAGACGAAAAAATAATATTGCTTCGTCAAAAAATTCATTAAGCAATCAGTCCGCCGATCTTCTACAAGTCGGTAAAGTTTATACGATCTTCTTAATTTCAAATTTTCGTGTATAAAAAAAAATGACGACCTAATTGCTATAGAATACGTCAGTTCTCAACTTGAAGATTGTCATTCATCGCTCACTAACCGGGAACAAGATTAACGAAACACATCAAACAAAGATTTCAAAACACATAAATTCTTACAAAAAAATGGATAACGAAGCATATATTACGTGTTAGGTCAAATAAACAATGGAAGGGAAGCTAATCCTCCTGAAATTAAAAAAACTAAACTACCGCCGAAGATTACGGTAAGCGGCATTATTGACTATAATAAATTTAGCCAAGATACGGCAAATGCTCTAGGGGAGAATGCAGTAACCTTCAAAGCAATCTCAAATGGCGACATATTAGTTGCCCCTAGAACTGACGAACATTTCCGTACACTCATACAGTCATTTAAACAAAGTAAAGTTATATATCATACATACAACTTAAAGGCTGAAAAACCATACAGGGTGGTGATAAGAGGATTACACCCGACTACTGATATTGACCTGATAAAACAGGAACTTATCAACATGGGTCATATGCCAAGAAATGTGGTAAACATTTGAAAAACAATCAAATTCCGGGATCAGAATAATAAAATAATACGAAGGGAAGCGAAAGCATTCCCTTTATTTTATGTTGACCTTGAACCCAAGGAAAATAATAAGACTGCTTATGAAATTACTCATATAGTCCATAGCAAAGTAATCGTTGAGCCACCACATAAGAGTACTGCAATTCCTCAATGCAAAAGGTGCCAACGATGGAATCACACTAAAAATAACTGCAATCGTCCAACAAGGTGTCTCAAGTGCGCAGGTCCACATGATTCTGTTACGTGTCAATTGAAAAATGAAAAAAAATTTGAATGTGCAAATTGTGGTCTGAACCATACATCAAATTACAGAGGCTGCCAAGTATACCGCGATTTAGAGAAGGCTCTACGAAAGCCTAAGTCGTCGGCTGTGCAGCGAATACATCAGGAGAAAAAAGAATCAAAAAAAGTGCAACCAGGCACATCTTTTGCTGAAGTTGTAAAAACCAACAAACCGAAGCTACATTAACTCAGTCAGAGCCTAGTCTTAATGATATTATGAAGGCTCTTACAAATTTAACCAGTGTGATAGCAACAGTGTCTAGTAGACTGACTAAGCTCGAATAAACGAAAGCGAAAGAAAATAGTCATTCTGTTCGAAAACGTTCTAATAAGAATCACAAATGATTGATTCTCTAAGAATAGTTACATGGAATGCAAATGGCCTCAAGAACCGCCTTGAGGAGCTTGAGACTTTCCTGTCAGATTATCGAGTAGACATCGCGCTAATATCCGAGACACATTTCACTACTAAAAATTGTCCTAGAATACACGGATATTCTATATATCACACCCCTCATCCAGATGGCGGTGCACATAGAGGGTCAGCAGTTATCATCAAACAGAATATTCAACATTTCGAAGAAGCTGAATATAATGAAGAACATGTACAGGCGACAACAGTGGCAGTAGCACAGAACAATGCGATACTTACTTTCCACCGAAACATGTACTAAAACGACACCAGTATTTGCGGTTCTTAAAGAATTTTGGAAATCGATTTATTATTGGAGGCGATTTCAATGCTAAACATGAAGCATGGGGATCTTCTCCTGCTAACGCTATGAATCCTAGTCCTGCTCATACTAAGGGCAAGGAGTTGCTTCAAGCGATCCAAAGTTCACAGTGCAGCTTTGCATCCGCACGTGCGCCAACATATTGGCCTGCAGATCGTCGGAAGAAACCAGACCTCCTAGATTTTTACATAGTGAAGGGGATCGCCGCTAATTATACATTAGCTGAAAATTTAATCGATCTATCATCTGATCATACACCTGTGCTACTCACCATTAGCATAACTGTCATACAAAAACAGAGGAAACTGCTCACAAGCAAGTCTACAAACTGGGATAGATTCCGCGAGGAACTAGATCAGAGAATAGACCTGAAAATTAGATTGAAAACTCCGGATGAGATAGAAACCCTATCTGCAGATTTCATTAACTCAATTCAAGAAGCCGCTAAGGCTGCTACACCGGCACCAAAAAAAATATTTATCAGGATATCACTTATCCATCGGAAATCCGTGATAAGATTGCTGAACGAAGGAAAGCTAGACGGCAGTGGCATACGACACGTGCGCCACACGATAAGAATGTCTTTAATAAGATCAATAACCAGCTTAGGCGGCTTATTAAAGAAGTAAAACATAAAACATTTACTACATACCTCGAGAACCTTAGTCCTAATGAGAACAAGGACTACTCTCTGTGGAAAGCCACACGCAGGATCAAACGACCGGTTGCTAGAATCCCTCCTATTCGGGATAAAGCAGGTAACTGGGCTAGAAGCAATGCAGAAAAAGCTGAACTATTTGCACGTCATCTATCACATGTATTCCAGCCTCATGACATACCGTCTGATATTAATCCATTACCAGTTTATCAGACTAATCGAGCAATCAAACTTATCACCCCACTGGAGCTAGCCAGTGAAATAGATCACAATATTAACCCGAAAAAAGCTCCTGGTATAGACGAAATCTCGCCAGCTGTTCTCAGGGAGTTACCACGTAGAGCACTTGTATTGCTTACATACATATTTAACGCATGTATACGACTTGAATATGTGCCTAGCTGTTTTAAAGTGGTACAAATCATAATGCTCAAGAAACCGGACAAAAAAGCTGCTGAGGTAACTTCGTACAGACCCATCTCCATATTACCATCAATCTCTAAACTTTTAGAGAAACTATTACTAAGACGACTGTTACCGCTTGTTGGAGACGAACTTCCTCTCCACCAGTTTGGATTCAGACAAAAACATTCGACGATCGACCAAGTACATCGCGTTGTGGCAGTCATTAACAGAGCGTTGGAGGAGAAGAAATTCTGCTCTGCCATTTTCTTGGATATTGCCCAGGCATTCGACAAAGTCTGGCATGAAGGCCTGATCCAAAAGCTGAGTACTTTGTTTCCAGGTAATATTTGTCGCTTGCTGGAATCATACCTGTCGAATAGAAAATTCCGAGTAACCCATGAAGAAGCGAAGTCACCATTCTACAGTGTACAAGCCGGAGTACCGCAAGGAAGTGTCCTCGGTCCTCTTCTGTACCTGTTGTATACAAGAGACCTACCCATTGATGCCACTACAACAACAGCCACATTCGCAGATGATACTGCCATATTAGCAGTCAGCAGTAGTCACCTTGACGCTACGAATAAACTCCAATGTAGACTTGATCGAATTAGAAAGTGGACTACGGACTGGAAGATACAAATAAATGAACAAAAATCTGTTCACGTTTTGTTCACGCTACGCTATGCCGACAACATGTACCAGGTATACTTGGGAAACCAACCTGTTCCGCAGGCTAACTCAGCCAAGTATCTTGGCATGCATTTGGACTCTTGGTTATCTTGGAAAGTCCATGTAAAAATGAAAGCTCAGCAGATCAAGCACAGAACAAGACAGCTATACTGGTTAATGGGAAGACAATCCGAGCTGGATGTGTCGTGCAAACTTCTGCTATACAAGCAAATTATTAAGGCGATCTGGACGTACGGTCTTGCTATGTGGGGCTGTACTGCCACAACTAATCGAAACGTGATACAATGTCGTCAAAATGTCATCTTACGTGCAATAGTCGACGCATATCGCTACTCGCGTAACGACGATATTCACTCCGATCTCCATGTGCCGATCCTTAATGATGTCATTAAGGAGTTCGCGAAATCGCACAGGCAGCGACTACACAGTCATGTTAACGTGGAAGCAAGACAACTGCTCGACACCAAACATGAAACTCGGCGACTTCGGCGTCGTCAACCTCTAGATTTAGTTACGTAAATATATAAATACCGTTATGCGGATAACGGATGCGTAGCCAATGGGTTACGTACTCCACACCCGTTCGTACTTAATAGTTAGTAGTTAATTATTAAGTAACCATGTCATAAACATAGATAATTATTTAGCAAACCAGCTAAGATTGTATCATAGTTATAGTCCTATGGGCTGTTTAAAAAAAAAAAAAAAAGAATTACGAATGATTTAATGCATATGATGAACAGTTTCTTCAGGTATTTACCTTCAATAATAATTCTTCTCAAAATCGAAAAAGCGATTATTTTCTTTCTTATAATTTCCTTCAAATCAACAATTTTATCTATCATTCACTAAGCATTTTCAAAACATTACTATTCAAAACTTTCTTAACTATATAACTTCGTTACTTGTTACTGCTAATACCGGAAAAACGAAAATTACAGTTTTCCAGAAGAATACAATGGTGAAAATAGTTTACCCGTTCTGCCATCCTGTTATGCGATTTACTTTTGAGGCCTTATTATATTTAACCTCCCTAAATGTATAATTATTTTGTGTCCCTTTATCACTGTCAACAGTTGCGGTATATTGGTCAATAAACTAAATAAAAGAAAAAACCTACGTCGGCCAGACTTAAATACGACTTTAATCGGAGACCTGGGGAAAATATGATTCTTCAACCTGTGTAGTGTGAATATTCTAGACGTAATGCGTGTAATATAATGAAATTTAGTTCATTTAAACTGAGTTGGCGTTCTAACATTTTCTACAAGTGTACTTATGATATATCAAACCGATGACTTCTTCAGCGTGAGTTGGAACAATTATTTCTCTCATAAACGGCTCATTACTACAAACAAATATTGCTAAGTAAATCACAAAAAAAGGTACCTCGATCATTTACGAGTTAAATTACGTATTGGGTAATATATGATATATATATGTATGTATGTAAATAAATAAATGAAACTTATATTTCGCTAAATGTCGGGCGAAGGCCTCCCGCCTAAGAATATAATAAAAAAGTTATGTGATCTATATAATTAAACATAGTCATAAATTCCATATTATTGGCACGATTCCTTCCATTTCGCTCTATCGGAGCTTAATCGTAACCAAGTTGAACCAAATCGTTGCTTGAAGTCATCTGCCACCTTATATACTACTTTTATTGCACTTGGTTATCTTTGCAGTTAAAGCGTTCCGACGAATCATGTGACCGGCCCAGTTCCATTTCAGGCTGGCTTCCAAATGTTCTTCATTTTGGTTTTTTGCCTAATGGTTTCCGAGCGAATTCGATCAATTCTTCTGATTCCAAGGATAGATCTCCCCATAGCTCTCTGCACACGACTAATTTTATCGATATGTGCAACTTTCATACACCACGTTTGATAACCGTACAGCAGAACTGGTACGACACATCTTTCCAGAATGTTAACTTTTGCTTGTAATCTAATTTTCCAGCTTCTATTTTTTATAACTCCTTTTAAACTCCAAAACTTGTTCCATGCTGGAGAAATTCTTCCTGTTAGTTCTTTATCTATATGATAAACACTGACCCAAATAAATTGCTTCCTGTGTATATTCTAATTGTTCGCAATTTAGGCAAATTTTTTCTGGTGTACTGTTTGTAAGGAATTATTTATACTATAATTACGATGTGAGTTCGTTTGCATATCGCGCAAATAGAATTATGTCGTCTGCAGATCTTAGATTAGATAAATATTCCCCGTTAATATTCAAACCTTTAGCTTCCCAGTTTAATTTCCTTATTGCAAAATTCAGGTACAGTTTTGAAAAGTGCCGGAGAAGTTGGATCGCCTTGTTTTGTTCCTCTAGATTGATTAAATATTCTACTATTCGCTTCTACTGAAATGTAAGCCTTGCTTAGTTTATATTTTATATATTTCCTTAATCAAAAATTTAAATATTTCGTTAACACGCCTGCATGTTGTAAAACATCGATGAACGCACTGTGCTTTATGCTATCGAAGGCTTTACTGAAATCTATAGGGACAATATATAACTTCAAGTTATATTCCTGACACTTTTCTATGATTAACTATATGAATATTATCAATAGTCGAAAATGCGCTTCTAAACCCAGCTTGTGTTTGCGGTTGGTATTCATCTAAATGATTATGTACGCGTCTTTCCAATACCTTCATAAACAACTTGCACATAATAGGAATGAAAGTAGTCGGTCGATAATTTTACGAGAGCCTTTTTTATGCAGTAATATAATTTCGATCGAATCCACAGATAATATCTTTCTTATACAATCTATATCCTGTGAGGCGCAGTTTACATTACACTTATGTATAATATCAAGAACAGCATCTAGTGTTGATTCAAACACGCTGATCACCCTTCAGTCCATATACAACAATATTCTTCCTTTTTTTCATTTTTATCAAGAATATGTATTCTCGCTTTTAAATTTAAAATTTCTATATCCTTCGCTTGATTTCACAAATTTAATACGTTTAATTCATCTTTAATTGATTTTATTTCATGCATTAAATCTTTTTTTTTTTTTGAATTCTTAATAGCCTCAAAAAGCCGCTTAAAGTGTTCTTCGTTCTATAATATGTAATAGTCGAACGGTACTTTTTTTTTTGGCCCAGTTTTCACCCTTTGGTCAGTTTAAGTGAATTTTTCAGATTATAAACTTATATATATTATTAGCCTTAATAAAATTATATAATCTACGCACATCTAACGAGGTAGAAACCACAACAATATCTTCAAGTTGTATTGGCAGCGTATTCCTGGTCGATACAAGTTCAGATATAAAGCCGTCTTTATTTTTATATTTTGGATAGGACCAGATCTGATGTTCGATGCTATCTTCGATATTACATATCTAACGACAAGATGACTAACAGTTATGACCACTCTTTAGTCTAATCAAACACAGAGACAAAATCTTTATGAAGGAGATCCCCATGTTTAAACCAGGCCTCTTTCGGAATTGTCTTTCAATAGTGTCATATTTTTTATCTTTTAACAAGCTTTGAAATTCGAAATATGAATGAAAAGAACGGTACAGCATTTCCTTCAGCTTCGATATTAACTGTCCTCATTTTAGTTTAATGTCCTTCTCAATAACCGGAATTAGATCCGATAGAGTCATCACAAACGTTATCTCATTTCCACGGACGCCACAGTGGGCAGGGGCCCACTTAAACTTCACCTTAGTTCCATGCTTGTGAAGTTGCAAAACCCACTATCGTATTGATATCTCTAATATACTCATTGAGAATTCCGGGAGACTAGATAGTTGTAAAAGAACACCCATAGAACCAGTGAGTATTAGGATATTTTTTTTCTTATATAATCTAATAAAAGAAACAGCCTCGTATATGGCATACGTTTCCATAAAAAATGACGAGCTACATTTCCATAAAAATGACGGTACTAAAATAACCTTACCTAATATTGATATTCTTCATCTATTGTCAGATAAGAAACCGAGTTAATAAACGATAGAAATTTATATATATACATATGTTTCTATAAAATCTTTCAACACTTAGAACTCTTTTTGCAGATGTTTCGCTAGGAAATATTTTAGTAAAGCATAAAAATGTTTATAAAAATATAAAATGTAAAAAATATTACTGTCGATATAAAATTTAAAAGAGATTATCGAAGTTACAGTTTTTGTAAAATAATCTGATAGTGAATGTATTTATCACTTTGATAATTTTTTAAAAAATTGTGTTTCAGAAATAATATGTTTTACATTTTATATTTTTGTAAATTGTGTATATTTTTACATATTTTTTTTTTTATGAGTATGCATTTGTTATACAAAATTTTTTTTTACACTGTTTTATTACTTTGGATAATTTCTTAAAAATTGTATATCTAAACTAATATTTTCTACCTTTTTATATTTTTATAAAGTGTATATATTTTTATACTTTTATTTTTTTTTTCATATTCACTTAATAATGGCGTAACAGCCGAGATTTTTTTTGATTTTTTTATCAAGAAAAAAATTAGTGATTTTAACTTCTTTTTTTGAAGTTTATTTTTTGAAAAAATTACATATTCCACATTTTTCAAATTATTTTCAAGTGTTTATATAAATATTTTAAAAGTTGATCAGAAAATAAACTGACATTAAAATTTTCTGTACCATATAGCGGACATCCTGACTAAATGGGTTAAAGCATCATCTATAATTCCGAAAACTGGCCAATGTACGCAGGCTTATGTCACGTACATACATACACATACAAATATATATTTGTGTGTGTAAATAAGAGATTTACAAAATAATTTAAAAAATATAATAATTATTCTAATAATAAGAAAACGATAAATTTTTAATTATACTTAATTAAATATAAAAAAATATATGCATATATATATATATATATATATATATATATATATATATATATATATATATATATTGGCGGCTCGTGACAAGTTAATTTGGGAGGCTCTAATATAAAACTATAATAATTTATAAAATGTAATTACATAAATATCTATTTTTAGCGACTTCTTCATTATGTTTAATAATGTTTAACCTATAAGCAGAATCTAATTTAAGCGCAATATTTACAGATCCCATTAAACCTAGTTCCATACAACAATTCATGTGACGAGCTGATAGTTCATGCTTTTTTGCTCTTTGATTTAAATGTTTTAGATCATTAAATCCTAATCGTGCCCATGTCATGTCACTTCCATCTTTAAAAAAAGTACACAAGGAAAACAGAAAAAGCGATTAATTACCTCATATCCGCATATCATTTGAATTTTTTGTAAATTTCTTTTGAAAAATGTCTTATAAAAATACGTGTACCTACTTTATCTTGTTGATTCAAATTTAATATGGGTGTGGGTCTCCCTAGTTTCTTAATTCTAACCTTTTCTGATAATGGAAGCATTTTAAAATTTCCTTTTAAAATATTACTAATTTTATTATCCATCATTATGTTTTAAAAATCAACGTTTAACAATAATTAAATTTAAACGTTTAATTAGATAAATAAAAAATATTATACGTTGAAAAATTACTGTAAAATAAGTGTCGGCAAAAAGCAGTGCTTGCGTTCAGTTAAGTAACAAAATTTATATTGTAAAATGGATTATTTAAAGAAGAGAAAGAAGGATTAAAAAAAAAACAAAAAAACGGCAAATGAAAACACGTGTTTTTCGATAAGTAAACAACGACGCTCAACGCAAATATATTGTTAAAACTGGTTATAATCGCGTGTGAAATAGTCGAGGGCTCACTTATCTAGAGCCCCCAGACGCCTTTAAGTTACGCTCAGGAAACTTCAGTTCTCTTCGTTTTTCACATGTATTCTATATACCGTGTGAAGGCTCAATTCTGAAGAGCCCACATACTGTATTATTGGTTGTTATTATCACGTGACCGTAAAATCAGCTATCGACAACGTTGACGCGAGCCGATTGCGTAGTTCCAGTACAGTTAAAAAAATCGGACGATTGTTAGCCAGTGTTTTAGCTGTTCGTTTAAGGAATCCACGCAAAAAACGCATATTTTACATTCTTTTTTAAAATGGATTCTTACAAAAAAATTATTTTAAAATTAAAAGTTTTATTCCGTATACTGATTTTTTTTAAGTCATTAAATAATATGCATTTCTTAAAAACTCGCACAGGGAGGCTCGCGCCCTTGAGCCCCCTTGGAGGAGCCGCCCCTGATATATATATATATATATATATGTATATATAGGGATAAAAATAAGTGATACTAAACTGCATTACGAATAATAAAGAATATACGTAAGCTGACGCTTGAAATAACAGGCATGTTGTCGAGAATCTATCAGCTTAACAACCCAAACCATACGGAGATTTTTTGTTGGTATCCACATAAAATTTTCCAAATGTACTGGAAAAACCAAACCAAAATGAAAATAATTTTATTAGGTTCACTCGTTATTTATATACATATATAAATATCAATACATAAATAAATATCGCATCGTTTCTTATTCCTTTTCCTATCCAATGGAATCCATTCTATACATTTTAAGGCCCACCTATCTGCTTGTTTCCGCACGGCATGACCACACCATGTCAATTTTAGTTTAGGTGCCATCTGTTCTTGATTGGTTGTTTATTTTATTGAATTGTGTAACCCTCAACATTGTTCTTTCCACCTCACACAGTATAATTTCTAACTTTTTAAATTGTTTTATATTACATGACCACGTTTGTGAACCGTAGGTAATCGCCGGTATGATACATGTTTTAGAATTGTACTTTCGATGATGGAATGATTTTTGTATCGAAAATTTCCTATACATTATGCATACATACTGTTTGAAATTATTTAAAGTTCAATTGGGTCAGTGTCTGGTTCGATGCCAGCCGATATTTTAACTGCTTATGGTTCAAGGTCAGTTGATATCTTATCTGCGTATGGTTCGATGGGACAACCAACCACATTTCTTTAACTTGTCAGACGTTCGATCATACTACGGCTTAGTCATTCTAGTGTTGGTATAAATAGACCTTCCTTAAGGATACACGATTCATTCTGTTCGAAGTATTCATGGAGTTGATACGTGTTTTCGTTAATTGTCATTTCATTTTTGTATATATATATATATTATAAGTTTTCGAATTTTGTTTTAACTCAATTTTGTACATTTAAGTATCATGTTAATTTTTTTTTATTTATTTTTTTATTTTTTTATTTTTTGGGCACTGCTGAGGAGCAATCACAACCCACTAACGTGTTGATAAATAGTTATTATATATTGATATTACAATTGGTTAGGAATTTGTAAGGAGGAAAACACGGGAGTCATTAGAAAAAATTAAGGAAGTGATAGAGAAAGGAGGACGATAACCGATGGATATTAAGGAATTAAGGAGTGCGAATTGGTCAGATGTGTGAAAACTGCAATTGAAAAGGATGTGGTTTTCATCGGCGATAATTTGTGAATCGGCTGGATGGGAACAATATGGGGAACTGGAAATCCCAATAATACGTCCGGATTCCCGGTCATTCCGGAATTCATGGCAATGAGGTTGCCGACACTCTGTCCAAGGAAGCCATTTTCTTCGGCTCTCTGGTTCCGGCAATTTCCACCACAGACCTGATATCTCTTGCCAACATGGATATATCCTACGAGTGGTCATCGTGGCTAGTTAGTTCTTCCACCCCTAGATATTATCTGGCAACATCACCTACTCCCTGGTACTTTAATTTGTCCAACATACACCTCAACTTCCGAAAATTTATTACAACCATCACCCGTTTACGTTCTGGACACAATCGTCTTCCGGCTCACGTGTTAATTTATTAAAAATAAACGGTTTGTTCTTATCCGGTTGTTAATCTCTGTTAACATCAAAATCAGCCGAGTTCTGTATACCAGCATTATTTGAGTTTTGAAGATTTTTCAAATATCTAACACATACATACATATGTAGTGTATATATACAATTATACGTGTATTAACTTACACGTTTGACGTGTATTCTCCCATATACGCTTGCGGTGCCAGATGGCATAATTTCGTCTCGTAATAAACGTTATTAGCGCATTCGGAAGCGCAGAATGCGTACGGATTGTAAATCGATTCGACGTAATATTCGTTGCTGATCTGATGGTTACATTTAAAGTCTGCAACAACGAAACGACGAATGATGATAATATAGTAATTATATTTATTTATTTAAATTATTTGTTAGGAAATTATAAAATGATTATCAGATTATTATCGTTATTACGTACGCGACTATGCCGTTCTATATTAACACCGAGTATAATGTCTAGTTATTATTATTTTTTTAATATTGAACACATTTTAATTTAGATGAGGAGCATATACAATGGTAAGTCTTCTAAATATTCATAAAACAATATCAATATTCAGAAATTGCGTATAATACCGAACCAATAAATGTGCCTCATAGAGTAATAAACAAACGATCAAAGTATTAAAGTAAATCAATATTCAGTTTCCTGTGTACATATATAACGAACGGAAACTATTTTAATTTAACATTAAAGTTACTCTTATAAATTAGATTACCAAAGTTAACATTTTAAAACTGAATAAGGAATGAGATATTAGCTTAAATAAAAATTTAACATCGATAACTCATTTAGTACGACTAATAACTATATAAGTATTAATAAACTAAGCCCACACCATACACACCCACATTTTTTTTTATTTCTATTTTTTTTTAATATTTGTATTTATTTTTACTTTATCCCGTTTTTATATATTTATATATATATATACATTTATTATTATTATTTTATTTTTTTACTTATTTTTCCTACAATACTACAATTAAGTATACTGAAATATGCCTATCAATAATTAGTTTAGCTATTTGTATCTAATTTAATATATTAATAATAGCAATCAGATAATATGCGAATAACGGTATCGGTTTTGTAATATTAGTCACTAGACTTGATCTGGAACCAATGTAATTGTTCTATAAATTTCCCACGTGTATTTAGAAATTATGCGATAAAATAAAAATCTACGACTGAGTCTGTTCACAAGTGAAGTATGTAACAGTTTAGTACCGCGCAAATTCCAACGCTGATGCAGCTGTTTGATCAACCCTTAAAAAAAAACACTCGTTGTATGAAGCGCGAGTAACAAAAGCGTTATCAACTCTAAATCTTCGAATAATTATACAATCCGCCATTACCGGTATTACGTACAACATTATCCGTAATAATCTGTTTTTTAATGATAAGATTTATAGGCAGTTGTTCTGCAATGATTAATGACCGTATTCTACCATCTGTACGATATAATCGGATTACTGATGTAATGGTGTGTAAATTTACTATAACAATACGATGTGCCATCTAAAATTCATCCGCTGCTAAAACCAGGTTAAGTTACACTCTGTTACATTAGGTTAGGTTAATTAAGGAGTTACTCTAGACTCTCGTGTTAACGCGCACGTTAATAAATCTATCGGTGACGCGATAAAAGCCATTACTTGCACCAATTTTCAGTTTTCTCATATTTCTTCGATAAACAAGAAATTAATTTAATAAGACCTAGTTTATGCTTTTGTCCGGGCTGATGTTCAGTGTCCGTTAGTACTTACAAAAAATTCCAGATAATGCAAATCCAGTGTTGCAGAATATCATTAAATGCTCCTCGATGGACTAAAATACAGTACACGCGTTACACGCTAAATATTCCTCGTATTTATGATCATATTTATAAATTATCGAAGAAATTTTACGATAAATGTATCAATAACTTAATTCCGGTAATCGGGAATTATTGTATGCTTGATCTCTCAGCAATGGGCTAGATATAAGCATTGTTGTATTAAGCACCAATTTTTAATGTGCATTATAGGATCAGATCAGTGTTACGATTTTTTATTTTTATTTATTTATATACAAGTTAAACTAAATTTAATATAAAAGCTAATAATAATTTATTTTTTTTTTAAATTTTTCCTATCGTTATTTCACTGTTATTTCTTTATTATTTCTTTAGTTTTGTAAAGTCATTTGGTTGTATTTAACTGCTAAGGTATAACTTTAAGGATACTTGGCATATGTGTACATATATAAATACTTCTTGATTTATAAAAGGTTGTATTGAAATTAATTAAAAATATACTACTACTATATATATATATCATGCGTACGAAAAAAGAAGTTGAAATACAGCGCCAAAGAAGTGAAAGAATAATCTGATAGTCAGCTCTAAAAAAGAAGACAGCTTTTCAGTCACCTTTAGAACATCCCATTGAAGCCGTACGACACATATTCAGTGCTGCCTTGACTAGGTCTGTAACATTACTAAAAAGTAGAACCAGCGGTATCTGATACAGTCGATGGCATGTGAGCACCGTGGTGGTTTTTAGTGAGTAGCAGTCTCACATAATCAGAGTTTTGAGCCCGCTATCCATGAGGGATTTTCCGTCACGTTAAAAAAAGAATACCCTGAGATAGAAATGTTAGGTTAAAGAAAAAGTCGGAGACGGTATGATCGAAATTAATTAGTAAAAATTAAAAGAAAAAACTGCTAAAAAGTAAAATCTAACCGATCGGATTACAGGACGGTTGTTTACGTCCGCCGTTAACGAAGAAATCCGCGTGTCCGAGTAATTCGTCTATACCGTATTCTCCGGCATCCGTGTGAATAACATCCACAAAGTGAGCGTCTTCTCTGCTCAATCGTCTATTGTTCGGAGCGAGATAATACGAAGGACCAGCCGGATCAGTTCCTATCGGCGATAAAATCGCAGATAACGATAACGATTTAGAAATTATTTCGCGATTCGTAATGTGAACAATAAGAAAAAATAAATAACATTAAACGTGTATTTCTTCCTATATTGCCGATTATTTGTCGACGCTGTGCACGGGGATGTTTTTTGTTGAAGAATAAATTCCCCGAAATAACATCCGTACAAAATGTTACACATTTAAAATTGATCAAAGCCGATCTCGCAATTTTACCACGGTTCTACAACAGTCACGTTCGAGTTAGCCGCTTACTTCACCCGTCTATTAAATCTGTTTAAAATCTATCCCGCTGCATTTCTGCTCACGACTCGGTGACATTCATTTTATATAGCATATAGCGGATGCCAATTATGAATGTTCTTGCTGTTCTAATTCAGCAACGTTGAAGCTTTTCACAATAAAATTAAGAAAGTTCTCAACGACTCTGATCTCACTCACCAGTCTGCTTTATCTACGAATTTTTAGCAATACTTTACACTGGAATCAATTATTTTTAACACAATTCTGCTCAACTCTCAATCACAACCGCTGCACTTTTCGTTAACATCTCTTTAAAAATTCGGAAATCATATTGTTCTATATACGAATGTTACAAAATGAAAAAGTTTCTGCGAATATTCGGTATTGACTATAATAACAACAAATTCCTTCGCCTATTAGTTCCTCTTTACGTATTTCCAATCCTATCAACTATACCTTTCCGCTTTCCACCCGGAATATTCATATACATTATACATTTGACGAAGTTTAATTGTGTAACTTACCTATATATAGTTATAATTAAGATTATTCAACATAATTAATATGATCGTTCCTATATATATATATATATATATATATAATTTATTTAATGTAAAATTGTAAAATTAGTTTTTTTTTTGAACTTGTAATAGTAAAATTGATTGTCGAACCATCGAGTATTGGGTTTTGGTGTTTTATCTTATTTTCTGATTTATTCGAAATTTATTATTACGGAAAGATAATCTTATTCAGGTACTTTTCATACATTACATCTTAAATGTATAATATATCATCATCATCATCATTATAATCGTGTCATCTTTTTGATAAAATAATCAAATCATATTTCTCTTTTCTCGGCTGCGTCTATTATTTCATTCAGTTGCCGTTTCCCAAATCCTGTTGTTATCATTTTCATTCTTCTTCCCACTGACGATTTTCCTTCAATCTTGCCTTGCATTGCAAGCAAAAATATTGTTTCCTACATATTTCTTTTTATTTCTCAGTATATCTTCTATCAGCGTCATGTTCTTGATTCCACTTCTCCGGAGTATTTCCATATTCGTTATTTTCGCCGTCCATTGTATCCTTCACATTCGACTTTGAATGCACGTAATCGTTTAATGCTTTCTGCATTCAATGTCTCTAATGCGTACTTTGCAATCGATATTACGTAGCATCGATTTACTCCGACTTTAGTTTCCAAACTTTCGATCTGTTAATATTGCCTGTAAATTAATTAACGATTGTTTTGCCGGTGCAATACGCGACCTAATTTCCTCGATGTCTCGGCCATCAGTCGTGAACAGAGAACCCAAATTGACTTAATTTCTTAACTAATTCGATCGTTTCACTTCGTACCTTCTACTTCTTTATTGGACGTTCTTTTGAATTTTATTATTTTCATTTTCCCAACGTTTATTTTCATACCCAATTTCCTTTCTTTCTTGTTCAGCTTATTTAACATAATCTGCATTTCTCCGGTCATCTACAGAGCTAATATACATCCTATTGAGTGTCCATTAATCTTCATGCCAGATTTATTTATATTTGCTTTTTTCGTAATCTCTTTTGCGTATATGTTGAAAAGTCTGAGTGAAAGCGGCCATCTTCGCCTTACACCTTTCTTTATCTGGCAAATTTTTATACAGGGTTGGTCTTTAATTCTAACAATTCCATATTGTCCCCAGTAAAGTTCTTTGATTATTTGCAAATCTTTATTGTCAATATTATACTTTTGTAACATTTGCATTAACTCAGTATGCTTTTCGTAGTTTATGAAACATGAAATAACATCACACAATTATTCCCTCATATAGCGACGTTTCTAGAGAAGTCAGCATGCTTCACTAAGATGTAGATAGTCCCCACAGTATCACGTTGGGTAAGCTGTAAAGGCACCCCCATTTAAAAAAAAACAAACATAACGACCTACATTGAGCGCGCGTTGTACCACCGTTTTAAACGGAGTTACAGCGTCTCATATATATATATATATATCCTTAGCGTTACTTTGTACCTCTAACCGGTATGGGGCGCGTCCACAGGTGGCGGATAGTGGAACGACATTAGTCGAATAAGCAATCACGGACCAAGAGCGGCTATTGGTGGAAAGTCTCAAACAGGTAATTCCAGTAGTGACAGGATAAGAGACCGAGGATGCAGATGGTCAGCTTCAGGAACTGACCATAAAAGTCTGCATAAATTTTATGGCTGTCTCTCTCTCGGCGTGTTAAGGTCGCCATAAAAACATTACAACACTGTTACCTCCTCAGTATCAAACCGCTGCCTTGCGGTTCGGGTCTTTACCGAATAAGGGAGTAAACCCTAACAAAAAATCATGTGGAAGGCAAAGGGAAACCACCAGATTATTATTTTCCCTAGTAACCATGGTGCTGGCCAGCATCGGCATCATTACTCTTTCAAGGCTGATGAAGAATGACTTCATCTAAGGCTTGAATGAGATATTCACAGGCGAAATTACTTATTAATTCCCCCGGCTGTGGAACTGCGATCAGGCAGGCAATGGGAAACCATCTGATTATTTTCCCGCGAGAATATTATGAAATAGTCAATTTTGCCAATGTTATGCCATGCGATCCTACTGGAAATCTGCGCTGTGTTGGATCCAGGGCAATCAGTGCCAAATGAGCTACTGGGCATGATGATGTGGACAACCAGGCATCTCATGCGAAATGGGCTACTTGTAAAAATAAAAATCACAAATTGAACATAAGACGGCAGATAACGATAGGTAAATGGAACGTAAGAGGACTTAATCAGTCGGGAAAACTGCGCATCGTGGAGAATGAATTCGCCAGAGGAGGCATCCGGATTTTTGGCTTGGCTGAAACACACTGGAAGGATGCGGGGAATTTCAATACTGAAATGAACATGATTTGCGGTTCTGGTCTGGCTAATTCTTCACATTGTGGTGTTGCTTTTGTCATCAGCAAGAACATGACAAAATATGTTAAGAAGTATGAAACCATAAGCGACCGAATAATTAGAATGACACCTAACTGCGAGCCAACGAATTGCCATATTATACAAGTATACATGCTAACTTGTGACTCGGATGATGTAGAAATATTTAAGATTTATCGAGAACATGGAGCAATACTGAGAAAATACCAAATAAGGAAATAGTAGTCATAATGGGAGATTTCAACGCGAACATAAGTTCCACTGAAAATGACGTTAATATCAGAAGGAATGTTAGTAAATTTAGATTGGGTGACATACGAAAGAGTAGAAATGCTTCTGCAGTTTGCTATTGAGAATAATTTGGCGAGGCGGGGATCAACGTGGACCACACCAGGAGGAGCTCATAAAAATCAAATTGATTATGTGTTAATCCGATCCAGTTGGAGAAACTCCATAAGCAATGTGGTAGCAAGACCTGGAGCAGAATGCGGATCAGACCACACACTTGTCAAAGCATTTTTTAAATTAAAATTACATGTTACAAAAACAGCAAAGACACCTGACAGACTATCAACTAGCAATGTTAAATAATTACAGGGAATCATAAAAACAACGAAACTACCAGATACTGAAAATATGGACGCTGATCAAATTTTCTGGCAAGTAACAAAGAATTTGATACAGGCAGCTACAAGAAACAATACAAAAGAAGAACCAACTAGAAGAAAGCATTGACTGTCTGACGGAACACTACAACTGTTAGAAGAGAAATTAAAAGAATTAAACTGGAACTACGAGAACAAAGAATGAAGGAAATTAATAAGACAATCAAAGCATCATGCAGGAGAGATAAGTCGAATCATATTAATAAGTTATGTACAGAAATGCAAAAACACGCAGAACATAATGAAGCCAATGATCTATATAAAAAATTAAAATCATTTAAAAGGGACTTTAAACTAAGAAAGCAAGCAATGCAGAATGATGCGGGAGGTAGTAAACGACCCTATTTTGATTGCTGAAGTGTGGAAAGAATATTGCAAAGCGCTATTTACAGATAAGGAAATGGTCAGCGTTAGAACATATGATACCAGCGATAATATAAATGTAGAACCATTACCATTAAGAACAGAAGAACGCAGAGCAGTCGAAAAAATAAAGAAACGGTAAAGCTGCAGGACTACATAACATCACAATCGAAACAATAGAAGCCATAGGAGAATGCGGAATCGACGTTATGCATAAATTGTTTTAAAATATGGGAAACTGGGAAATGGCAGAACGACTGGTGCCTTTCATGACTCATACCGATACACAAAAAAAGGATCCACATCACAATGTAGCAATTACAAACTGATTGCAATATCCCATGCTAGTAATGTCATGTTGTCAATCATAAACGATAGACTGAAGACATTCCTGCTAAAAGAGATCTCCCCGGAGCAACTAGGATTTATGTCAGGCAAAGGTACAAGAGAACTGGTAATAATAGCGAGACGGTTAATAGAAAAAGTTCAGAGTATAACATAACAACGTATATGTGCTTCATACACTTCTATAAAGCATTTGATTCGATTAACTGTGAGAAATTACGGTTCATCTTACGGGAGTTGCGAACCCCAGACCATTTCATATATTTAATAAAGCAGTTGTACAAAAATAATTCGGCAGTCGTGCGTGTAAACAACATAAGAACTACTAACTTCATTTTGGGAAAGGGTGTTAGACAAGGATGTATGTTGTCATCTTTATTATTTAACATCTAAAATATATTATGCCGCAACTACTGAATAATTTGGATGATGGTATTTCAGTGGGCGGTAAAAAATTAACGATATCGTCATTATAAGTAGCTCCGAGGATAATATGTCAAAGTTTATACAGAATCTCGAAGATCGATGCAGAGAATATGGATTACTAATAAACAGGAACAAAAGAAAAGTCATGATAGTAGATAAAAATGGTAATGGCGAACGAAAGAAAGTATGTGGATTGGATGTTGTGGAAAATTTCACGTATCTTGGCTCAATACTGACAAATAACGGTAGCTTCTTCCCGGATATAAAGAGGAGACTAATATTAGCGTGTAGTGCGACAAAAAGATTATCTCCGATTTGGAATGATACGACATTGTCTATAAACACAAAGCTTAAATGTCTTCCAAAACTAAACATACACATGCGGCTGTCATGTAGAATAAAGAAGAGATTCTTGAAGTTTTTCGGACATATAGAAAGCGATACAGATTCTCTGCAAAATCTGATAATTACCGGGAAAGTATGCGGGAATGATTTATTATCAAAGATTATGTCGTATTCAGGTAGTTGTAAGCTACGGGTTAATATAAATAATTATTTTTGTCTTAATATACATTTTCAAATTTCGGACAAAAAGTAATTAGTTACGATAACAATGTCGAAAATTTATGAATTTATCGCTTTCGATGCGGTAATTTTAGCTTTATATCTTACGACCCGCATATGTTCAAAAACACTCTTATTCCGTCGGAATTCAGATAATCCGACACTGGTCGCTTAGAGTGGAAATGCAGTCTATCCGTATACATTTCGCACCGTTTCCACACCGGAGAATCTTTGTAAACTCTTGTATTTGATTTAAATAAGGTTTCTTTAAGGGGGATCCACCTTAAAAACTTTAGACCGAAATATATAATGTTTATATTAAATCCCCATTAAATATAAAAAACGATTATCATCGATTGCAAAATTGATAGAGTATTCGACAAACGACACATCCTGCGCAAGCCAACACGACGCGGTTATGTTTACCAGCGACTTTTCTAACTTTCTTTACATTCTTCACAAGCGGTTACTCGTTTACCGAACAATAGGACAGACAGCTAAGTCGGCTGCAAATTGGGTATTGTAGAATTATTTTACTTCGAAATCCCCACGTTCTAGACAGATCTACTTACTACCACGGGTATGTTCGTTTAACTCATTTCTTTCTCGCTAATTATTTATCGTGACTTTCGTTCGATGCCTATGAGAGGTCGATATTGAGGATTAAAAACGGTAATCGGTTAGAACGATTTGTTTTATTTAGATTTAATTTAATTTACGTAACCTGGGGTATATATTATTTTTTCGCACGAGAATTATATAAATAAAATCGACGTACTGTTTGTTAAACACGGATTAGTCATTTGAGCATTATTAGAATTGAGACCAACACTTGTTCTTTTTTCTTTTCTTTTCTTTTCTTTTAAGTTGCATCGACAATTGTATGCCACAACTAAACGTTGATAAATAGAAGTAGGAAGGATATGGAAGAGGGAAGTGTATGGGAATTAGATCTTCAGTTCGAGGTTCAAGGTTAAAAACAACGTATAAACAAATCTATCGGATTTAAATTAAGTCGATGCGTATGTAGCGCTATTTGGCGAAATTAATCATTTCTTCAAGCGATCGGCAAGGCATCACGACGACATTTCCGTTTCTCGAATCGCTTTGGATGGTTGTCCGGCAGACTATATACATTCGATTGATTGGATTTGAGCCGAAAACTGTGGTTTATCGAAAAATTTTCGATATACATAAACATCGTCGACATACGCTATTTGACAGAAGCTATGTATATGTGCATTCAGAATGGTAGGCTTTATTCGACCGCTTGAGAAACTTTTTAAAAGTTCATTTAGACCTTCCTATCTTGAAAGGAAGATTATAAATTTTGTTAATCGGAGATTAGTCCCTATTGAGAGCGTCGTATACAATATATATATAAATATATGTATATATTCATTTAAATGTAAACGTACCTGTTATTCTGCTTAGCTTATGCGGTAACATGTCGTAACCGGCATAACCGACGATGTGAGCGCCGAAACTGTGACCGATTAAATGAAACGACTCCAAAGCAGATCCGTAACTGATTAAAATTTTGATTACTCGCGAGATAAGTTGACCGATCAACGGTACCAGCCGATTGCGAGTGTAAAAATATTCGCATTGAGCGTAATAACCCCAATCGACCGTTATAACGTTCGTACTTTTCTGTTTCAAGTAAGCTGCGGGTAAGTATTAATATTATTATTATATTTTGAATTAAAATACAAATAAACGCGCACAAAATATTCCCCTGGATCCCAGCACATACTGGAATTGCTAAAAATGAGCTAGCTGATAGAGCAGCAAAAGGAGCAACAACTGCATTACCTGTGCCTAATTTACCAGTTCCATTCGCATGAGATCATCATCATTATTTCAGTTATGGAAAGAAGAATGACAAACTGTATCAACATCAAACAAGCTACCATCTACCAAACAAAAAATAACACCTTGGAAGACACACTTAAAACATCGGAGAGATAATTCAGTTGTCAGCAGACTCCAATTAGGCCACACTAAACTGACACATGCTTATCTTCTTAATAGATCGGAATCTATATTGTATACGGCCTGCAACATTGAACTGTCTGTCCAACGTATACTGACAATCAATATAGCCTACAGAGATCATACTACGATCTTTCATATTCATTACAATTATTGCTCGATGACAACGTTTTTACTCTATCCAGACTCATCCTCTTCCTACATGATGCTGGATTGTATCATTTAATCTAATACTTATTTTCCTCTTCTAGTCATTAGTTGCTGTATATGGCGCATTTATTTAATTTTTCTTTTCTCTTGTAACCTGCATGTTAAGATTTTATTATTATTATGACTATTTTTCATATTAAAATACAAATAAACGAATACAATTACAAGAATAAACAGGAACAAATGAAACAATTAAGAAATTAATTATAGCTATTTCCATTTGCTTCTCTGGGGAACAAACTGTTTAAAATTGCTTAATCGACCGTTAACTTTCTTTATTTCAAGTAAGCTGCGTTTAAAGACTTTATTCGTATTATTGTTATTATTATGACTATTTTTTGTATTAAAATGCAAGTAAACGCATACAATTATAAGAATAAACAGGAACAAATAAAACAAGCAAGAAAAAAATTAAAGCTGTTTATATTTGCTTCTCAGGAACAAATTGTTTAACATTGCTTAATCGACAGTTAACTTTCTTATTTTCGAGAAGCTGAATTTAAAGATTTTATTATTATTATGATTATTATTATTGTTTTTGTACTAAAGTACAAGTAAACGTACACAATTATAAACACAAACAAATAACACAAATAAGAAAAGAATTTAAGCTATTTCTATTCGATTCTCACAAGCGAATTGTTTAAAATTGCTTTTTATCGACTGTTAAATTTCTTGCATAAGCTGCGTTGTTAGAATTTTATTATTATTATTTTTCGTATTAAAATACAAATAAACGCGTGTAATTACACAAATAAACAGGGACAAATGAAACAATTAAGAAATGAATTATAGCTATTTCTATTTGCTTCTCAGAAAAAAATTGTTTAAAATTGCTTAATCGACAGTTAATTTGCTTTTTTTTTCGAGTAAGCTACGTTTAATGATTTTATTATTATTATTATTATTATTATTATTATTTTGTACTAAAATATAAATAAACACGAACAAATAAAACAAATAAGAAAAGAATTTTAGCTATTTCTATTTGCTTCTCACGGACGAATTGCTTCAAGTTGCTTACCGTTTACAAAAGGCGCGGCAAACGTGACGCCATCTTGATACCAACCGTGTACTAAAATTGTGGTAGTTTTCTTTACGTTTAACGTCGAGCTCTTTAGACGAACGTAGTCTTCTACCGTAAACGCGTAACCGTCTGGAGCTGACCTAAACAGATTGAAACAAACTTAGCCGACTTCCAGACTGAGATAAGGATGTAGTAATACCTATTGTTAGAAAAACAGAAAATGGAGAAGCCTAAAAGATCTACTCGAATAAACTATTCTTTACCGATAACAAACTAAAGTCCCCTAATCCGAACATTCAATTAGAAGAAAGTACCCCATTAATTTTAAGTTCGGAGGTTCGTTATGCAGTTAAAAACTGATCGAATGTAGGAAAACTACCGAACTTCTGATAATGTATACATGTAATTAAACTATCATTAAGCCTATTAACCGCAAACGCTATTTAATCAGATTTAAATGAATTTAGTTAATATTTCTAATAACACTAAAGAAGAATTTGCAAAGAGTGCGGAGATTACCATACAACCAGCCTTATGAGTCATTTGTTGAAGGCTTTCCTAAGAATAATCCATCAACGTATACGATCAGAATGCGAGGCCGTACTATACTCAATTTGAATTCAGACCATGTATAAGCTATTGCAGCGGTAAATATACTACTACAAAAAATTGTAGAAAATGAAGAAGATAATGCTTTCAATTGTTTTATTGACAAAACTAGAAAGCTTTTGAAAATATCCAAGATGGAAAACTAATGGAGATACTTAAGACAACTTCGACAAAAACAAGGACCTATAATCAAGAATCTCTACAGGAACTGAGAAGCTAAGCTGAGTTTAGAAACTCCCGCGTGAATAAAATATAAAGTTTGATATACAGCGTGTTGTAAGACAAGGATTTCTCGGTTCTATTTAATTTATACATTCAAGCAGATGATCTGCATAGGCTCCAGTACTTGCTTAATAAAGCGAATTCGGTCGACAAGTCGTACAATCTATATATTAATTTGAACAAGACGACACGGATGATAGTTAGCGAGCGGAAAAGTTATCGGGCATACAATTAACGATGAAACGGCGAAGAGGCTAAATAAATATAAATATCTCGACTATATCGTAACAAAACCAACTAGGCCCGGGCTACTGAAGATAAAAGCAGATAAAAATATGGATAATCTACTACGCGAGAGGTTCTTAAATTTAAACAATAACGACTGGTCGCCCATTATCTATCCCATATTGTTGTACGGTATAAAAACAACCGCACTCAATAAACTACAAGTTGAACGATATGAAGCAACAGAAATTTGGCTACATGAAGAATGCTCTCACGAACTTCTAAAATACCAAATCTGAAAGTTTAGGAAATTGCGAAGTCAACGAGAATGTTGAAAAAATGGTTAACAGAACAGATAACAGAATATTTTGGACACATAGAAGACAGCGATCGTACAACTTATAACGAGAGATAAAATTAAAGAAGCGCACATCAAGCAGACTGGGCAGGGTAGAGAATATAAAGGAGTTGAATAATGTCACCCGAGTCCGGGAGCTCTTTCAGTATACACTAGAAAGGCGGATATAATTGGAAGCTACGTAGTGACGAAACCCGAATTTGGTTGTTTATCTATACTATCTATAATCTATATCTATACTAATATATAAAACTGTGGGATCTGTCTGTGATTTGCGAATATTTTCATTACAATCACTGCTTTGGGCTATTTTTATTACACATAAACAGAAAATCTATTTTTTTTTTTTAATTTTTGTCTGTCTATCTGTCTGTCTGTTCCGATTTAACTGAAAAACTATTAAAGCGATAATGATGAAATACCTATAGCTTATAGCCTACATCATGGGATTAGTTCTAAACTTTGTTTCGCATTGATATCTCAAAAAATTACAATAATTTAAAGTATTAATATATCGCTGTCTCTTTTTTTTAAATAGTTTCATATATATTAGTAAGTCTTATATGTATATCCGTCCGTTTCTACACTAATATATACAACTGTAGTGTCTATCTGTGATTTACAAATATTTTCATTAACTGCATTGGGACTTTATTATTTGTGATATCAATGCGAAACAAAGCTTAAAAAAATAATTACACAGGCGAGGCCGTGGAGTTGTAGTATATATATAAATATATTTTATTGTATACCTATTGCAGTGGGATACGTTAGGAATTTAAATAAATTAAAAATAATATAAATAAATTTTCAAAGTTTTACTCGCCTCGTATAGATTACAAATCTGATGGCGGTAATATTGATTTCTTTATCGCATTCGAAATTCGGATAGACGCCGGTCGGTAACGACAATTGCAATTGTTGTTTAAATCGTTCGATCAAATCGTAATCGTTCGGATTAGGCAACGCGAATTGCGACGAAGTCTTGACGCGATTAATTTCCTTCGAGTCTGGTTGAAGATCGGCCGTCGTCCGATAAATCGCGACAGAAATTAACGAGACGACTGATACTAATATGGAAAGGATATCGACGATTTTTCGTGAAATGATCATCGTTCACTATGCTTTCTCACGCGAATGCGTTAATAGGCATATTTTCCTTTATTTCACAGCGAACGTCTTGTAAAAGCCTGCCAGGTGGTTGGTTATATAATTATAGTTCGGAGCAAAAAGTCGCCGACTTGCTCGATTAACGACGCAAGGTTAATAGATTCGTAAAATCGTCGATCGACAATCGGAATTATTAATCGTTTCCGGGAAAATAATTTTCGCTCTGCCGATAATTAGCTTCGAATATTAAACGGCGTACGTTATAAATACTTCTTCCCTTCAATTGAAAATTTATTTAATACGGAAATATCCTTCGGACGGAAGTAAACATTTTTCAATAACAATACGTTACGTATAAATCTATTATGCATTTATATAAATAAGTATATATATATTTATAATATATAATTATATGTACGAACTTGTACTTCAAGTAATAAGCTTAAATTTGTTATATTACTTCACCGACGGCGTCTACTTAACTAATTATCATCTTGGTTCACCCTAATTTATTGTAATGGTGTATTTTATTTAATATTTTATTTTAAAAAGGGCAATGTAGTGATTTTTCTAAAAAAAAAAAAAATTTGGAGTTAAAATCGTCAAACTTTCTTTATGAAAAAAAAAATGGCAGACTTTTCAGCCCTAAAGTCATTATAGAACGAACTTAAAAATAACGTATAAAAATATTTACAATTTGTAAAAAATACAAAAAAATACTAGTTTATCCCACGGTCCTGCTCTGTAAAAATACCTAGGATTGCGCCTGGATCAGAGGTTAACCTGGAAAAGTCATATTATAGCCAAAAGTAAAAAAAAAACACAAAAACTCGAGCTTAAACTATATGACCAGGTTAATAGATTGAAATTCATTATTATCGGTTAAAAGTAAACTGTTAATATATAAAGTTATCTTAAAATATATGGGATTGAAATCTAGGGAAAAGTCAATAACTCCAGGCTGAAAATTATCCAACGTTTGTCAAAGGTCTTGCGTAACATCGTTGGAGTAACATGGTGTATATTTGCAATACCGACCTACATAAGGATCTACTACAGATAAAAGAAACAGAATACACAGTAGTCGATATATGCAGCGACCTCGGCAACATATCGACTGGCTGTCCATTTTAAGAGTAATTCCAACAGAATTCAAGCGTTCGAAAATATACTGTCAAGTGTATTTGCAACATCGTCGATAAATTACGATTAGTATACACAGAGAATATCCGCTATTGGGCAGCATTCTGTTGAAACACCTGTAAAATGTCAATGCTACTTTTATAGTCCTATTCACGGAGACAAATCGTCAGCGAAAAATAAAAAAAAGAGAAAAAGGTATACGATCTATAAAAATTATACTCAAGTGAAAAAACACAATATTTATAATATAATCTGATAGCGAATGTGGTGAAGAACGCTAAATCGATAAAATTTATACAGTAACGCGATAGCCTGTAAAATAAAATGATTCAATTATGGGATTTACATTATCGCTCCGATTATAGCTGATATTTATACGAACAAATTAGAGAATAATCTTAAAAATAACATTTAAAAATAATGTTGTATCACGGAAAAGATACGTCGGTGATAGAAAACATAGAACATTGGCGGCCTCCAGATGGCACAAGCAGAAAAGAATATGGTACCCTAAGCCGTCTACGTGTGGATCCTATATCATACCAAAAGCCCAGTAAATATCCCTCTATGCGGACATTTAACAGAACCAAATCTACAACTGCCAAACACTCACACTACACAGGTTAAAACACAAAATTCATATACACAAAATACTCTCAAACAACCCTCAATCAATAGGTAGAATTCTGACTTTTGTCAGAGAAAGCGAACTCCTAGCACACATATAAACTAGAGAAACATGTTTCCTTATGCTGTAATAACCCACATAATATTTTAAAAAAAAAAAACAGTAATGTAGAATATTTTTTTTTCGTAAATTGTAATCTTAATATTTTTTTTTCATTTTATATTTTTATTTTTAAATATTCACTCGATAACGGGGGGGTTAAAAGCTGTAAAGTTTTGCGTGATTTTTCATGAAGAAAAATTTTTAGTGATTTTAACTTATTTTTTTGTCGTTGTATTTCATTTTAATGATAGCGATCAACATTTCGAACAATTCTGTATCTAATCTGAATAACTATAATGAAAACATTTGATTTACATAAGAAAAAGGAAGGAACACAATCTGGTTTTTAGATTTCAAAATTAACATTATCTTCCAAAAAACTTTATATATATATATATTACTTGCATCATGCGTTTTGAAATTGAATTTTGTGGAGCTAGCACGCTTAATGTGTACTATTTCGACATTAAAACTGAGATTTTAAGCCTCAGAGTAAAATTCCAGCCGCTCCTGATATGGAAAACAAACGCTGAGCAGGGAGCCGCTCCTCGCGTAATAGACGCATCTAGATTAAAAGGTGCTTGACTTCTTTGACAACAACCGGAAAAGTCGAGTGTCATAAATGTCCGAGATAAAATAGGATTTTTTCCTATTTTCCAGGTATACCCTTTTTGTTACGCAGTATTTTGTTTCAGCTGGATAATGATTGTTTAGTTGGGACAAGTGATGATGTTTCTTGTGATATTGATATAGAAGTTACATTCTCAACGTCCGCAGCAGATAACTCATCAACCATTCATTTCTACGTGGTCTTACTTGCCAATGACTCATATCCTCATTCTTCCGTTTCATCTAATAAAAGTTTCCTTATTTAATCCCGAGTTAGTTTACGCGAATTCGTTACACTTGAAATCAAAATAAATTTAGCGAAAAATTTGAATAAAGCAGCATTCGTGATGCTTGTAGATCAATAATTAATAATTAATGGCATTAAGTTTCGTTTAGACGGATTTAAAAAGAGATTCAAAAGTGCTGGTTTTTACTATATTAATAGGTCTTTGGACGCATCGACGCTATAAATTTAAGGGACACATAGTCTCAAGTTGAGGATACACCGGCTGAAGGAAGTGGAAGGATTTTTAGGAAGTAAATTGTCGCGTATAATTCGAGAAATCCGCTTGTTTGTTTCAACTTCGTTTACGAATAATAGGACTAAAGCGAAGGACCTTCCATAATTCTCTGGGGCACATAGGCAACAAGATAATATTAGTTTAAAATTATATTCTAAACTAAAAGAACGGATTCAGTGTTGTACTGATTTAGTACCAAATTGCCAAGTTCTTTATCGTAGCGGATTCGAATACGTAGAATAATTTTCTGTAACATATTCGGCGCTAAACGGAATAAGTACGACTCAGAAATGCAGATGGTACAAAAATCAGTGGAATTAAGCCGAGTAACGAACGGGTACAACCGACAACAAATAGACTGGGTTTGAAAACCAGTTGTAACAGAAATAAATGAAAATCGAAAAAGAAAAAAAAAAAACAAGAATTGAAGTTGCGACAATGTTAATCACTTGTTACTGTTCTAAACGCGGACGTATATGTCAAGCGCGCAATTGAACTAATCTCACACCTTCGTAATCGCAATTATTGTTTCCTCGTTTGATTCGTCTATGCAGATATTTTCCCACCGGGGTACGCCTTACGAGCCGGAGTTCTAACCGGAACAGTGCGTGTCACCGGTAGTAATGGAATGGTCTACTGATATGTTATTACTTTGTTGGCTTCTGTACACATTACAGGTTACCATTGACATCTTATTACATCCGTAATATTAAATAATTGGCTAATTAAGTAATTATGTGCCCATAATCTGCTCTTGGAACCTTGCCAGTTATTTTTCCTTGCACAACAGTTTTTCATGTTTTATCGTATCTTCTAGGAATTTCTTTTTCCTTTCCGATATTACGGACAACAGGATCTTTCCTCTTTGAGCACTTAATCGTTGGTAACTTTTTCTACCCATATGTACAGCTCAATTTGGGAGTACGCCGGTTCGGGAAAGTGGCATTTCAAAAAGTGAATATACGTCACTTTGTCGTCATAGCGGATAATTTGAATAAACTACGATGTACTCTTTTTTATTGATTGAAATATATATCTATATATAACACAGCTATGAGGTTATCATTTGAAGCGGAAAATAAAAAATATAAATTATTAAATACAAATTTCGAACAATTTATTTATCCGTGATACGATACAATAACATTTTTTCTCGTATTTTTATGATTTTTTAAATTTTTATCTCCTTTTTTTTTCTTTCTACGATCACGCTGAAAAAACCCCGGTTAAATAAAATATAAAATATAAAATTAAAAAATTAACACGTCGCGCGAACTTAATGTCGGGAGCGGTTGGAGACGAGTTGGAGTAGCTGATTACTTAGCAACCGAGTCCGTACGGTGGTCTCTTGTTGGTGTTCACATAAAATTTTCCGAATGTGCTGGAATAAATAACAATAACGATAATTGTGAACATCAAATACGATTAATTGTTCGATGGATAACGTTAAAAATTTATTATTCTTTTATATATATATATATATATATATATATATATAAAGAAAATATCTCGTTAAGAGTTAAAAAATAGCGCAAATGATAAATGAGTCTTTATCGATTCACTGCTGTTTTCCACGATATAGGCTGAACTCGATTAAATACGTCGAAATTAAATCAATCGATGGTTGTATGGGCGAATGATGAAAAAATAAACGCTTCGAGCTGATGACGCGTTCGATTTAGAAAATAATAATAATAAATGGCCGTACTAATAGCACGACAGGTCGCGTTGACCATGTAGCGAAAATAAATGGGCGCTTAAATGAAGACTCGGATTAAAAATAAGGAATATAAGCCTAAAAAAAAAAATTGAACAAATTAGGAGGTTTTGAATATCTCGAGTCGGATTATGACGGAAAATCTGTATCGCGGTAGTGAAATTAATTCTAGAATCGGACTAGAGTAAAACAAAACGTATTCAGATGTCTATACCATTTAAGCTTCGAAAAAGAATGTAGGAAATGTACGCGTGGTCCATAACTCTTTATGGTGCTGAAACCCGGGCATTAAAGTGAACATTAGTTACAAGCGTCCGAGATGTGGTCTCGGAAGAAAATGAAACGAATAATCTGGGAAGAAAAAAGTCGAATAAAATAATTGAATCGGATGAAAAAATCACGATTAATTCAGACGGATCGTATACCTCAACATGGCGACTAACTTCGAAGCATTCTCGAAGGTAAAATGCAAAGAGAACTTTCCCACGTCTTGCTAAACTAGGCATAATTTCGTATGGTACATGTGACACGTGCCACGCTGACGACTGTATTGAGCTGAAATTTGTGTAAAAAAGCATAATAGAGACGCGCTGTTTACTATTATTTTACAAAAGTGGCACACATTACCTTTACCTGTGAATATTGAATTGTTTCTGATCCATTGTCTTCTGTTACAATGAGTTTATATATATATATATCAAACGTAGTGGCATTGTGTAAAATACACTAACTAGATAAACGTTTAAACTGGCAAAATGGCGCAAGCTAGGCCAAAAAAAAAAAAATCGAAGACCGAGAAACACATTAAAGGTTAAAGAACTACGTTGAGCTAAAAAGAGTTGCGGACGACTGGTTGTACCATTATGACAATGGACTAGAGTTAGTACTGATTGTGTAGACGATTTTAAAAGCTGGAAACAGGAAGAGACGATTAAGAGATCAGTTTCCTCTTTAATATGTAATAATGACAAATACGCGGTAATACGGTCGTTTGTAAATGTTGAAAAAGTGGTGACGAAATATGTAGAAACCGAAGAAAATATTGAATAGTCGAAAATGCGGTAGATAAAATTAATTTATCCTTTTTATTTATCCAATTTTAATATCTGCCGGTAAAAAAAACTAAATTCCAATACCGGATAATGGTTGATACGGATTGCCAATCTTCTTCCATAACTGAAATAATGACGATCTCATGAACCTCTTGAGGTCTACGAATGAAACTGGTAAATTAGGTACAGGTAATGCAGTTGTTGCTCGTTTTGCTGCTCTATCAGGTAGTTCATTTTCAGAAATTCCAGTATGTGCTGGGATCCAATGTAATGGATCGTTTACTATTTTTAGTAATTCTACAATTGTTTCCGCTATAGAATGTTTATTGTTGTTAGATACATTATGAATAGAGTTCAAGTCTGGAAGAGAGTGTGAACAGATTATTATCGGCAAGCTAGACTGAAGTATTTATACTGAAATCGATGGCCAGGTATGTTGCATATAGTTCGGCGGATAAAATTGTAAACGATTGCGGTAGTAAGAATCGAATATAGAATAATTTAATATTTTCCCGTAGATCACGATAAAAAAATTATTTTTTGCTCGATCGAGTTTAATATTATAGGTAACGGTTGAAATTAGTCGCAATCCGAATGAAGCGGTTAACAAACGTATTATTGGAAAAAGTCGCATCGAAAGAGTCGGAATCGAAAATTATACTTAGAAAATTTCAAGATATGAACGATGATAATAGTGATGATGAATGGTCGAAATATCGGCTGACTAGTCGGCGATAAATCTATTATCGAATTAAACGAAAGAAAAATACCATAATTTCGTTTAATGGAGTTTACAGATAATGTACGAACTAACTCGTCATTCTGTAAACAACCGGGTAATGAATTATCTATAAATATATTACGAGTGTAAATTCTCAACACGAACAATGAACTATATTATATTTGAGGATCGTTAAATTATAAGCCGGGTAATTTATAGTTCAGAACGTAATGTCATTAAAGAAGTATATTCGCAGATCGCAGGAGCAGCAAGACTGCGCGACCGATATGCAAAGGGCGGTAAAAATTTTAAATTGCGTAAGGAATAGGCGATACGATGGTATGTAATGACCGAAATCTGTCGACTAGTACAATTTCATGATAATGTTTCTTAAAAAAAAGTGGAACAGTGGAAATTTCGGGAAATCGGTCGTAATTGATAGTATAATTGCTGCGGGTATTCTCCACATCATATGTGTATAATAGGTTCGTAATGTTTCCTACGTTCCGGACTGTACAAAACGATATCATTTTAATGCGATATTTATAGAAATATCGAACGCTAGGACGCCGTCTACGAGAAAATATTATTAATTTTAACGACGCGTCGTCTGAAGCAAACGATCGGACTAGATTCTATTTCGAAAAAAAAAACCCCGCTCGAAATATACTATTCGGAGTCGAATAGAACGACCGATAATTCCGGAATCGTTTAATAACGGAGGGATATTCGCGAGAATATAATGCATAATATACGGCTGAAAAAAATTATTTAGATCTAAGTATCTATATAGAGATACGTTGGCTTACGTATTAGAAACGTATTCTCCCATATACGCTTGAGGTGCCAGATGGCATAATTTCGACTCGTAATAAACGTAATTGGCGCATTCAGAAGCGCAGAAAGCGTATGGATTGTAAATCGACTCGACGTAATATTCGTTGCTCACCTGATGACTGCATTTCACATCTGCAACGATATTTGAAATTTTTAATTTTTAATTAATAATTTTTAAACCGTCTTAAACGATTTCGTAGAAGCGCATATTTTATATTCGAGTTAATTTTGAAATTTTAAAAACATTCGTCGACATAAACATCAATAGGTGTTAGATTTTACGTTGCCCCACCTTTGTCAGTAATTGTATGATAGACGTGTTTTATATAGTTTTTTTTTTTTTGTTTGTTTGGTCGTTCCAACATTTATAGCCCATGAACAAGTGATTAATATAGAAACGAAAATGAGGAAAATTCGAACGTTATCGGAATGATTTAATTCAGGAAAAGCAGGACGATAGCCGATTCACGTAGGAAATATTATGCTCGTTACGTTTTAAGCGCCAGTTAAATATCGTTTCCGTCAGAGATAATATGCCTATTAGAGGAATGGAGGACGGTAAGGGACATTTGCTAATCGAACAACTGCCCCAAAAAAGTCGATTATGTCACGGTGATAATTAATTTGCGATACTCGATGCACATAGTTTGAATACCGAGGAACAGGAGAGGTAGCCAGATATAAGCGCAGTGCCGAAAAATTGACTACGAAGACCAATCGTAGGCTACCGAATAGTCTGTAATAGATAGGACATCTGAGGTAGGAAACTTCCGTAGGCAAGTACATAAAACGGCTTCTTTGGCGAGAACATCGACAGCATCGTTGCTATTTCAGGAATGTCCGGGAATACAGTTGTACGAGACAACTCTGATGGCATAGCAAATGTAAGTCAGCTGTTGCATCGCTAGCGATATGTATCCGAAGTTATATATTTAAAGGAGTGTTTTAGCGACGCGAGAAAAGCAATTCGATAAAAATTAACTATTATCAGTGGGAATTAAGTAGCGAGAAGAACTGAAAAGGACTCCTAAATTTTCGACAGAGAAAATTGAAATAAACGAAGGAAATACGAACGATTTGAAAATATTGTAACGAGTTATGAATGGAGCCGTTCGAAAATACTAAAAGATGATTAGGCCATTCGTCGAGTTTGATGCAGTTGAAATTAATACGTGGTGAATGAGGATGTCATTAAAAAGATTGGTGTAATACAAGTTAGAAGTAAAACGAATGAAGTAAGATATATCTATATTTTCGAAGTTTATATTTTAAAGGAATACGGGAAATTGCGAAAAGGCATCTTTTGTAATAAATACGAATAAAATTGGACACAAAAGTATCGACTGTTTAATTTTAACATGGAACGTAAGTTTAGACTTCGGCCCGCCATAGGGAGAGTTAGAATAATGTGAGAATCAGAGCAAAGGAACAGGATCGGAGTTAAGAGAGTTTAAAATTAATCGAACGTATATGTTCAGAAAATTCCGTCCAATTTGATTAACAGGAAACAGTAAAGAAATGAACAATAATAAAGTTTCCAAGGAATTAATGAGAAATACGATGCGCGTTGAGTGACAGGATCGCCACCCATTCTAATTCGTTGCGGAGAGATTTTAATATGTTAGAGAATTGCGGGAAGATATGGAGTTTTCAAAGTTTGAGTCTAGAATTCTCCCCGGGATAGATATGTTTCGTTACCACTAGAATGCGTTGATCGCCAAATGAAATGAATTGAGGAAGTTGTATAAGGCGTTTACATGTGAAAATCGTAGCAACAGATTTAACAAAAATGATAGAGAGATCTAAAGTAAAAAACCGGGTATTAAGAAATCCTGTATTAAAATATAGATGTAGGATCGAGATTATTATTATTATCGCGATGAAAGTGAGCAATTGTCGTAAGGAATTAGGTAGTGTAAGGATGAGCAGGCATATTGACACAACTTTTAATTATTAATATTTTATAATTATCATTTTTCTTTGAGCACTTGCTTTCTCTTTTAACCCTTTCAGGTGTCCGCTATACGCTATGTAAAAAGGATTATATATATTTTCTAGTTAACCGTGAATACAATTTTAATTATATTTATGTAAAAACATTGAAAATCATTCAGAAAAAGCAGCAAGCCTGTAATAATTTTCTGTCAAAATTTCATGTGTGACTGAAAAGGTTAATTTATGATAATTTCAAGCATATTGAATAACTGTCGTCATATGGACAAAAAATGTGATGCAATTTATTAATGTTCGCGATTCGAAACGTGATTTTTTCTATCGCCTAATTTAAATCATTATTTCATCATATTGTGGTTTTCATTTAGAAACTGTTTCTAAACTTTTGATAAATGAGATATAACACATCGAATTTTTGCCCCTGTTTAGTTATCCGCGTTTTGTTCAATCCTGTCCCAATAAAAGTTTCTCTTTTCCCTATTTATCTCGATTTACTATTTAAAAGTTATGACGCCTCCATGATGGTTTCCTACATTTATAATATTTTAAATAATTGGTAATTATACGTCGCTTATAAATCTGTTCGCTCTGACTCACCTGACTTGCAGATTTATCAACTCACCGACTTATAAAGTATGCGTCTCGTCATATACTATGTTTTTGGTTTAGAATGATTAATTTTCCATATTTTAGAATTTTATATTCACTTATATTATGATTTCAATTTATTTGCGTTAATTAATAAGTTGTAAGGAAATTTTAAATTGTTCTACATTTTAATCTATCGTTATACTCGTGTATTTATTAAATTACTTTAAATATATTATATACTTTAACCATATTGTTCGACATATTATAAGAAAAAAGGTAAAATATAATCTACACAATTGTACTATTTTCTTATGTACAAATCCGTGTAGGAGGTATATATTATGTAATATTTAAAATTTTCAAATGTTACTTTACACATTTTTCGATTAAAATATATGTACTGATATCAAAAAGCATAAAAATTATTATATATATATATATATATATATATATATATATATATATATATATATATATATATAGATAGATAGATATTGAGGGAGGTTAAATGAAGACTCGAAGGGTCAACTGACTCGTAATAGTGTAACGAGAGGATTATTTTTAGAAGCAAACGCATCAGGCAGTTAGTGATTCGATGACTCGCGAATCATTTAAATGAATCGTTCCGTCCAAGTTTAGTTCAAAGGTCTTTATATTTTTAACGATGAAATATTTTAACCGATTCGTTTTTCCTCTGTCTCTACAGCGGAATTTGTAGCTATTTTGAGGTACCCTTTATTATATTACGAATAATGAAAATTTCAATTTTTGGAAATATTTTTCCTTCGGAATTTCTACGCTAACGTCTGTGTAATTCATCGGTGCAATTAGATTATGCTGATTCAAGATCATTCTGTAAAATTTATTCGCCAACTATATTTCGCATATTATGTATCAGACGATCGTGTCCGCTAGATTCGTTGTCAAAATTATGAAATCACATCGCGTAAAGACCGTCGTTATATATATATATATAATATATGTGTCGGAAGCGGCTAAAAATCGAGGGGAGTGGACAAAAATTGTTGAAATGTGCTCGTGATTGATCACGACGTCTGAACACAGTTAGCGCGACACGGAATAATAGTTAAAACATTGAAACTCTTCATGTTTAAGCATTCTCACCGAATTCGGTCTGTGTCTAGTTATTTTTTTTTTATTATTATTTTTTGTGCACTGCTGAGGAGCAATCACAACTCACTAACGTGTTGATAAATAGTTATTATATATTGATGTTACAATTGGTTAGGAATGTGTAAAGAAGGAGGAAAACACGGGAGTCATTAGAAAAAATTAAGGAAGTGATAGAGAAAGGAGGACGATAACCGATGGATATTAAGGAAGTCAGGAGTGCGAGTTGGTCAGGTGTGTGAAAACTGCAATTGAAAAGGATGTGGTTTTCATCGGCGATAATTTGTGAATCGGCTGGATGGGAACAATATGGGGAACTGGAAATCCCAAAAACATGTGAGCCGGAAGACGATTGTGTCCAGAACGTAAACGGATTTTCGGAAGTTGAGGTGTATGTTGGACAAATTAAAGTAGCAGGGAGTAGGTGATGTGGCCAGATAATATCTACTAGTTATCGCTTATTTCTCAGTTTCACACAGACTGCTCTTAGGTTAATAGAAAATGATCACGGTTAACGGACCACGTTCCACCGTTTTTACGTTCAGATCTCTCTCTCTGATCGCTTCTTAAATATACTGACTACATTTTTCTTCAAATTTCGAAATATTAGTATATATAATCACTTAATTCCGTCGTTTATTTCGTAGCGGATTTAAATTATTAATTCGTAAATTCTAACCGATAGGGTTGCACGCGGGTTGTACATGTCCTCCGTTTACGAAGAAATCCGCGTGTCCGACTAATTCGTCTATACCGAACTCTCCCGCATTCGTATGAATAACGTCGACGAAATACGCGTCGTCTCGGCTGATTTTTCGGTTATTCGGGGCCAAATAATACGTAGGTCCAGCCGGATCGGTTACTGTCAAGAAGTATAGCACGCATTTTAACGATTATACGCAACAGCAAAGTATTATTATAAATCCATCTGATTATATTACGATGCTCGTATGCGCGTGTACTGATTTCGGTGTAGGAGAGAATTACGATGAAGTTTCGATAGAATTACGATTAAAAAAGGTGCCCGGAATAGATTAGGTATCAGAAAAAATTTACAATAAAAATAGGTCATCGAGGAAACTTTGCGGAATGTTTGAAATAAAATAAAAGGACGCTAATATGACTAAATATTTAACCCGTTTGGTATTTTTTTTTTACTTATAAACGGCAATAAAACCCATACATATTTAACCCTCTTGGGCGGCCGAACCCATAGATTAGGAATTATACGCTTTATAAATGAATGCTACATAGATACGCTATCGTTTTTAATTAGCACAAACGTCAATTTAAGTAAGTGCCGTACAAAACTAAGGATAGATATAGCCGTAAGTACAAATGTATGTAATAATCTGAATCTAACAAACTGATGTTCGAACGTTTTACAGAGATAGACGACTGTTTTTCGAGTTATACAACGCGCGAGGCGATGCAAATATTGACGGGAAGTTGCGGGCGTCTAATACCGTCCGCGATATATTTCTGAATAAAATTTCAACAGTGAATGCGATTTAAATAAATTATTAAGTTAAAAAATGTAAAATGTAAATAAAATTAAAGTAAATACGGGAATTTTTTAAACGGACAAGCACTTCCACGGGCGGTAGAGGAATTCTATTTATCAACTATGCTTAGTGTACGAAACGAAAAAGAGGTTGAAATCGAAATAGAGAACTTTATTTACTTTCAAAAAGATGTTCCTCTACACGTGAGAGTTATTTTTGTCAAAATCTAGATGCGCATAGAATCCTAAATTATGCATAGAAAAGAGATAGATCAAAACTGAAAAATTTCGAATCGCGGTGCTGCATATAGCCTAGTGGCAGTAACACGGACGTCGATGTGCAAGTATCGAGTTCGAATACAAAAATTGTCATCGGAAAATTAATATATATATATATATATATATAATTAATGGCAAACCATCACGAGCAATATCATATGCGCGCTAATAATAATATAGTACACTAAAAAAACACACCGGGGGGGTCTGCATTGTGTCGACAAAGTGATTCCAATCTGTTCTTCCGGGTATGTGTGTGTCTATATACGCTAACGTCGTATTATGATTTACTTACAGCAAAATATAGTTGCCTATCTCCGAAACGAAGACGGCACACTTAATGATGAAGATGATTCCTGCGAGTGGATGAGTAATGGAAACAGTATCGAAATCAAATGACTATTACGATCGATAATTAAATATTCTACTACTACTACTTTGAAAGAAGATTGGAAGTAAAAAGCCAGTAACCCGTGTCAGAAAGTGCCCATCAGCCCAATAGTCGGGGAGATAATGATACGCATAAATCCTAAAGTAGATCATTTTTCTCGACTTTTTAAACATATGATTTTATTAACTTTTTTTTTTTTTTGCTACCCGATAAAAAGCGTAGAGTGATTTAAATAAAAGTTTCGAACTTTCGATTTGTTAAGTTTAAACTCTCGGAAAATCTACAAAAATGTTAGCGGTGATTTCGGTTTACGTTTTCCGGTTTTATAGTTCGTTTTTAACAACTTACCCGTGATTCGGCTCAATTTATGAGGTAGCATGTCGTAACCAGCATAACCGACGATATGGGATCCGAAACTGTGACCGATCAAATGAAACGATTCCAAAGCCGATCCGTAATTAATCAACATTTTAATCGTTCGCGAGATTAATTCTCCGACCAACGGTACAAGGTAATTTCTGGTGTACAAGAATTCGCACTGCGCGTAATAGCCCCAGTCGACCGATATAACATTGATACGTTTTGTCTTCAAATAAGCTGTGAAAGCCCCGTCAGTTTTTATCGTTAATAATATTTGTCAAATTCTAAACGAGACTATAGTCATCTTTAAAGTTCTTGTATATTGGCTTTAAAAAAATTCGTTGTGTTAGAAAACTTTCAGAATCGGTTGGTATTACATAAATTTCGGAACGTAATAAAATTCGGAATAATTTTTTTTTCCATCGAAAAACCCTAATTATAAAATTTCCAACGATATTTTTATCGCAAATTTTTGATCGACTTACTTAGTTCGATCGGTCGAATATTTTCTAGTTTATCGTAAATAGCTGTCGCGTTATTCGGGGGAACAATTTTTATATCCGGAAATTCGGTACGTAGAGACTAAAAGAAATTGTTAATTTTTTAGACTAAAGGAAATTGTTAATTCTTTAAACTAAAGGAAATTGTTAATTCTTTATTAATTAATATTATACGACGGCATACGACTCTGCGAGATATTTTTATTTTATTAAAAATAATATAAAATTCGATATTTACGTATTCGGTGAACCCGGTAATTACAAGTACATTATTATTATTATTAGTATTATTATTATTATTTTAAAGACAGACCTAATTAATTATAAACGAAGAAGAAGAAAGTTATTCATTAAATATTTGCCGATTACTTCTGCAACTAAATCTTGAAATGCCTAAAATTAAAATTTGTTAACATTTTATTTTTATTTATTATTAATATCATTACTATCGTCATTATTATTGCAATTATTATTATCATTACTGTTAGTGTTATTATTATTATTAATATTATTATTAGTTAAACTTCATAATTATAGGGTATGCACTATGCAGCATCATTTACCTCGTTCTTTAAAATTTCGTTTGGTGTGCGTCAGACTTTAACGTCAAATTATCTTCACGAGGTACATATATATTTATTCATTTTTGTAAATAATTGTGTGTTTATTAATGTGTTTACTTTTATTATATCTATTACAAAATATAAATGTGATTAAGTGTACGTGTGTGTGTATATATGTGTGTAGGTGTGTGTGTAGTGTCTTGTGGGTGTATATACATAATAATTGCGGTTGTAAGTATGTTTATTGTTTATTGTCACTTACATATTCATAAGTGTTAAGAATTGTTCAAACTATTTATGCAATACTAACCAACCAAGTATTTGTATATTTATTTAAGTTTCCACTACTCGCGCAAATAAATGCGTATTTGTGGATTTGAATGAATAAATTTGATTTGATTTGATTTGATTTGAATATCCACTAATCAGCGTATAAAATTTGGTCATTTATTAAACTCTCTATTTTACTTTCTTGTCCTGTCTGCTACTTTCTTACTTCGCTTATTATTATAAATTATCCAATTTAATATATTGTCATCTACGTTTCAACTGTTTTCAGTTTATCTTTAATTCTAATAATAGAAAATATTTTTATTTTCATCGTAAAATTATTTTGTTTAATTTCGCACGATGTATATTTAATATAAAAATTAGTGTACATTTACACTTTTATTGTAACGTACTAATTTGTACATTTGCTTACATTATATGAAAAGCTTGTATTTATAAGTTAAATTCGAAATATATGTCGTTTATTCATGCGTTATACGACTATTGACTAATTTGATTTTATATCTAATTTAACTCGCTGCTGGACGATGCGCACTTGCGAGCATCACGTATCCAAAAGTTCACTTTTGTAACTTAATTTTCCCGGCATATATTGACTGGTTGCTTGATTGATTAATTATTATTAGTAGTAGTATTATTATTACGAGAGCCGTTTATAGCCTATTAATATTTACCGTTAACGAAAGGCGCGGCGAATGTAACACCGTCTTGATACCAACCGTGTACCAAAAACGTCGTCGGTGCATGAACGTTAAAGGTCGAATCTTTGAGACGACCGTAATCACCGACTGTAAACGCGTAACCAGCCGGCATCGACCTAAAACATTCGAACGCTCGAGGTAAAAGAGGCTGATAGTGTTTGAAGTGAAACTTCTATTGGCGCGTTATAATATATATGGGAGAGTTAACCCGTAAAATAAGCGAGTCAAAACACATAGGCATATAGGCAGGCCTATTCTCGCAGCGTAGTACAGGAATTATGAAATAATATTTTTTACCCGTTCGTATTGTTTCTCTCGTGCATGCGCGCACGGTTATCCGACATTTCGTTCAAATCTTTGCTCGTACATTTGAGAACGAAAACATTTGAGTCATCGCCTCAAGTTAAGCATAAAAGTGCGTTGCTTTTCTTTGTGAAATTTATACTAAATAAGAGTCTTTTTTGGAAAACGATTTTAAGTTTCACTTCTTCCAAGGGACAAAGAGATTTCTTTTGCTTTTGCAAATCGAATCCAGCTCTATGGTAACAACGGCGACCGAGTATATTACAAAGAGTCCGAATATATCGTTATTAAACGTGGTGATTGATTTCGTCATAGTATTCATTCATTGCCGAATGCCGTGATCATTGTATGCTTATTTCGATGTTTAAAATATGCTAGCCTGTTATATGCGACGCAGATGCTCGCGCCTATGATGTTATATGCGGTTTCATCCTTGATAATTAAGAGATATATGACGGTAAAAAAATTTGTTAATTTATTGATTTCGAACCCTCGATCGTCGAGTTGACAGGCGAGAATTTTAACGAGGTTATAAAAATCGTTTGGTCCTAGATTTGCTCGAAAACTTCGTAGAGGTACTTCGTAATATAACTGATCTTTAATTTATTAAATAACGAAAAAAAAATAAAATACTAAAAAAAAAACCCGGGTGAAATTACCGAATGTTCTCACTGCACACATACGTCGTTCGCCATAGGTCAACAACTTGATGTATGAATATACTCTATACTTTGTGATTTGCGAATGCGTTGGACAATTTATTACACATAAACGGAAAATCTAGTTTTTAAATTTTTGTCTGCCCGTCAGTCTGTTCTGATTTAACTCAAAAACTGTCAAAACAATAATGATGAAATTCACACACGTTATCGGATTCGTTCTAACCTTTGTTTCACATTAATATCACAAATAAGACAGATATTACATTAATTCAAAGTTTAAAAAAATAGAAAACAGCGATATCTCTGTCAAATCGTTTAAAATTTAACACGTTTTTCAGTTTGAATCAGGGGCGTGGCTGAAATAACGGACATATGTGTTATTAAAAGAAAGAGACAGCGGTGTTGTATTTAAAAAAATAATTGCACAGGTGAAGCCGTGGATAATTTCTAGTATATATATATATATCATATGTGTGTGTGTATGTATGTGTAGACATGTTATACACAATACGCATTGCAAGTTGTGAATTAATATGCGATGAAGTGCATTGAAAGAAATATTTAAATTATTATTTATTATTATTGTTAATAAACAGTTTCAGGAATAAAATACTATTTGCTAGTGTATACATACACAAATACATGTATGTATACGATATAGTCATCGATAAATGTTTTTTAATTTTTTTTATTAATTTTTACTGTCGTATACACCGACCAACAATTTATAGTCCTTATGATTTGCGAAAACTGATACGAGATTATTAATCTTTTTTATTAAATTTTCAACGCTAACAAAATTTGCCATTTTCTAATGGACGCGAAATGTATCGATTTTAAGAATATTTATATAAATATTTGAAAATAGTTCACGTTAAAAAAATATAATATTGTATAATAAAAACCTGCATAACATTTATAATTTTGTGTCAACATTTTGTAACGTAGTGAAAGGCTTCAATTTTTAAATATGTCTGGTTTTACTTACATTGCCAAATGCCGCGATACGTTTGTTCTTAAAGCGTTTCGTAGCAATATCGTCACGAATGAACGAATTATTTCTTCGCGTTGTTTCGAAAATAAACTCGCAAGTTTAATTGTCGTAGCGATGGGAGAGGTTATCGCATTTTTACGTGACAGACGTAAAGTTAAACTAATTTTTCGCCGGTCGAAAGACTTTAAAAACGAAGATAGTGTAGTGTCGAATTTTTTATAGGCTCGTTCATATCGAACGTAATAACATTCGTAATCACGATCGAAATTTAATTTCGGCTCATATTACATTCAGCAATCACCCACAACATAACCACAGATCATCTCTAGACAATCAAAATTACTTGGGAGTTTATCTAGACAGCCGACTAACATGGAGGACGCACATAGATTAAAAAAAAAAAGATATAGAACTATAATTTAGAAAAATGCAATGGCTCCTAGGACCAAAATCAGAAGCTATCCCGAGTAATCGGGTACTTTTATAAAAAACCACGCTGAAACCCATATGGATGTACAGTGCACAATTATGAAGTTAGGTCAAACACAGATAAAATACATAGATTAGAAAATGAAATTTTACGTCAAATATATCGAGCAACTTGGTATATAACAAACCATATAATTTACTCGGACCTGGGCACGTAGTGCAAGAAGAAATACAAAAAGTTGCTAAGAGACACCTACAACGGCTGCAGCATCATCCTAACGAGCTGGCGAATCAGATTCTACATACTCAGCTAGATCTTAGGAGGCTGAAGAGGACAAGGATCGTGAACTTAGTCCACTAACAAGTAGGAGGACTCACCATGGGGTGTGTTCTCCGTACAGGTGACTTACTTATTGAATACTTTTTTTGGATAACCACTTCTAGTTACGAATTATTAAAAGTAAAAAAAAATAAATAAATGAGACACCGTAGGACGTCACCGAAAATAAATAAATTAATACAGTTTAGAAATATGTTTTTTTTAAATACCGTTGAAAAGATATTGCCACGAAGTGACACAGAATTCAGGTCTTTAAATATTGTATTCGTCTACGTTCTGTATTTTATACTGCTTAATTTAAATGAGACACCGTAGGACGTCACCGAAAATAAATTAAATACATTTTAGAAATATTTATTTATTTTTATTTTTTTAAATACCGTTAAAAAGATATTGCCACGAAGTGACACAGAATTCAGGTCTTTGAATATTGTATTCGTCTCTGTAGATTATACTGCTTTATGTGTACATTCTTCCTACTGCTTTATGTTTTCATTCTTCCTACAGCGGAGGGATTTGTGAAAATATTCGATATTTTAAATATTACTTAGCGTCCAGTTAATCATTTCTGTAATATCGATTTTTCGATTTAAAATTATAAATTTTGTTTTATAAACAGTTAAGTTACGGAGTAGTTTAAGCTATTTTGTCTTAGATATTATCTGGCTTTGCGGTACGGTTAGGTTAGAAGGCTTTCGGTACTTTTATTTTAATAGATAAATATTTATAGAACGAATTATAAGGGTTCGATTGTATAATGTGTTACAGGAAGAGAGATAATGAGAATATCGAAAGAATATGTGATCTACATCGGCAATAAGGTCGGTATCTATAGGATACGAGCAGTAAGGAGAGATAGTAAGGTTCGTTTGGAATTAATTTTAAAGAATACACAGAGGCAAATTATCTCAGTAATCGAGCATCTTTAAATAAAATAACTAAAAAAAAAATAATGTTGGAAATTGAAAATCATGTTAAACTTTGTATATGTGACAGAAAAAGAGTTAAGAGTAATTTTAATTTTTAAATAATATCTTATTACTCGCACTTTGTGAATAAGATTCTTTTAAAAAGTACTCTATAGAAAATTTAATATAAACGTGTACTTACTTTAACGACCTTGTAGACGTGTTTTCAGCTGTTTTATTTTTTTTTTAATTATCGATTAATCTGTTGTTTTTTTTTCCGGCCTTTACGCGAACTTGATAAGCTACTGTCGTATACCTTAAACTCCGCGACGTTATTTGAACAAGGTAGCCACTTACGCTATTAAAAACTATCGTATATTTAAAACCCCGTTCTTTTTTTTTTGTTTCGTTCACACTGACGAATTTAATAATTGATTTCCTCAAGTTCAAATTTAGAAATAGGCCTATTACTAATTGACATCTCCCATCCTGAGTTGCTTATTGGCTACATCAGCTAGATTGCAATTAAAAAATACATCGAATTAAAATGTATCCTTAATAACTTAACGATATACACTCGAAGGAATAAGTATATATAAAGTTACAGGAACAAATTAATAAATTAAATCACTCGACAAATTACTACTTAGAAAAAAAAATTTTAAAAATCAGTCGAATTACCGGTCTTCTTCGGAAATTGATCCCGCTAACAATTCCGTCAACAATAAACGCGTAACACAACTAGCAGGCTTACACTCTAGTCGATTATAGCGGGTGTAGAATTTTCATTCGCGATCTTCAGATAAGATATTATTAATCTAGTGATAGATAATAAATCATTTGCGATCTTGAAGATAATATTCATGAAAGTCGAACAAACTGGACTTATTAATAACTATAAATTTGTTGAAAATGTGCAGGACTTAAGTCTTAACGAGATAACGGAAAACTTCGCTGTCGAAGAATATGCAGCGGCGATTTATAAAAATTGTATATCAAAATAATCCATTATATATTGGTTTGAAGACTAGATCAAATAACAAAGAGATAATATAGTGTAGTAAAATGTGGCAAACGAGAGAAGGTCTGATAGCATAAAAAAGGGGCAAAAAGCAGGGTGTTCTGTACGATAGAGCAGGTGGTCATGAGAGATATGTGGCCAAGGCTGTGAGCCTGCTGAGTGTTATATAGTTGGGACAAGTTAACAAGTGGGTTCTAGACGTCAACGTCGGTTTTGATAACAAGAAGGAAGTTATTGCGTTACGAATTTCACTTCTATTACCAGCTGTAGTTAATTTTAGGTCTGTGTTTAGTACTGGAGATAGCAAAGCTTTATAGGTTGCTGGTAACACGATAGATCTGTATTCCGAGATAATTTCTAAAGTAGAGATTGTATGCGATTAATAACAAGAAGATTTTTTAATTTGAGTTTTTGAGAGAGCTGACAGGGCGTCGAGGGAGTAATTAGTATTTTGCCATCACTAAGATTTAGGAATAAATGTTGAAGATAAGAAGAATATACAATTCCGCACCGTATGTAGTGCAAGAATCGTGCAACCGGATGTAGCATAAATCGTTGATGGACAATTCGCACGCTATATATAACTATTAATATAACGGGATAGGAGTTTGACGCTGTCAGTAAAGCGTTTTAAATTGCCATCAGAAGATACTTTATCGGTACATTAACGTTGAAAGCTTTTCAACTACCGAGCAAACTTATATGTCGTTTAAAGCGCCTTAATACCTCGTGCATTATCAGGTTCCTGTTTAACGGGGAGTAGGTGGCCTGTATCACCATGCAAATTGTGGCCCATCCCATTGAAAGACTATTTTTTTTTTGCACAGTCGCGAAATTTAAACAAAATCGAGAAACATAGCTCAACTCGTAATAACCCCAAATTCGTTAAACCCACAATAACCCAACTCGTAATTAATCCGGGAAAAAAAATGAGTGTAAAATTTATTTGCAACAAAGGTTTGTATTAATTTGTTTATTAAAATTTATTTCAATAATCCCAAGCAAACAATAAAACACATCGTCGAAGAATGCGAAGTATACTCGGAAAATGGGATTACGGTTGAAGATGTACATCATCTGCGCGGCGGGAGTTTAGACTGGCTTTCCCGTTTAGAGCTCGATCTATAAATCAACATCATACGATACGATACTATTTTAAAAAACGCGCTGAAAAGTGTATTTATTTAAAAATCTACACTCGGGAAAAGAAAACAAATGAATTTACGCCTTATTGACGCTACGGAAACAAATTGATTTTAATGATCTTATTCAAGATTTTGCAAAAATTAAATTAAGAAAAAGGAATTTTATTTGAAAATTATTACACGTATTATTTTTTTAATGTCATTATTGCGGCTATTATAAAGTGTAATATCATGTAAAATTTGTCCTAATAATTATTCAAACCAAATCCTCATAATAATCGCAAGATTTACTTTCAATTTTAAGTGTTTCGAATAATTGAAAAGAAAAGCTTTTCCGGTTCTAATTATAGTGGTGTTCGATTTAATGACGAGTTGGGTTTTAACGAATTTGGGGTTTACGGTTTTTGGATCAATAACGAGTCGGCTTACGCGGGTTTTACGATTTGGGGGTTTATAATCTTTGGATTTATGATTTTTAATTTATGTGAGGGCCCCTGATAAGTAAAATAAGCTCCGGGTCTACTGAAATCATCAATCGGAGCCTGTGCATTATTAGGTGTTTTGTCTACTGGATCAAATAACGTCGCACGTATGTTTTTATTTTTTTCAAATTTTACTTCGCGATTAATTATTCGTCATTATTTAAAAAAAAAAAAACGAATAAAAATTACCTCGTGTAGATTAAAAATCTGATAGCTGTAACGTTGAATTCTTTATCGCATTCGAAATTCGGATACGAGACGGTCGGTAGAGACAGTTGTAATTGCTGTTTGAATCTTTCGATCAAATCGTAATCATTCGGATTTGGTAAAGCGAATTGCGAGGACAATTTTTTTTTAGGATAGTCGGATACTTTCCATTCCCAATTTTCATCGGCCGTAGAACAAGAGCATATTGAAAATACGGCGAATAATAAACTAACTAGCGAGAAATAGTGAACACCGTCTGATGGAACCATACTTAGAAAAAATTATATAATTACGATGTAGCCGATTAATTTGTTCGTCTTCGATAGAAAATGATACAACACTGAAACGAAAACGGAATAATAAAATCGAAATCTGAAAATAAAAGTAATAATAATTATTATTAAAAAACTTATTATTATTTCCTATCCGAAGGTTAACGACTAGGAAGTAGGAATTTTATTAATCGCGGAATACTGAGACGACTTTGTAACGTACGCATAAATTTAAAACGATTATGGTCGCATTTTCACGCATATTCGACCGGAAAATTAAAATTATCGCTAATATCGGGAAAGAGAGACTAATTTTTGGAAACTGACGAGTCCCCCGAATTGAATTTGGTCGAAATATATTTTTCCTAACCCACTAGATAACTAGTACTCGCTGACGACGGAAGAGTAAAATCGAGACGCAGCCAATAGTCGGATAGCCGAAAAACTCGACAAAGTATGAAAAACTAAAAGCTAAACGTATTCAAAGCGCTAATAATGTAAAGTCAAACAGGAAACGCGATTTAAATTTTACTCCATGACGCATTTTCGGACAAGAAATGGAGTGTCGAGTACCGAGTACGACATAAACGAATGGACTATTTATATACTTTTTACACTACACGACATGTCAGAGACATTCAAGATATTTGACAGGTTGTGAAGGAATTTGCACCCTTTATTTTCTGAAAGATCAGCCGATTTAGGAAATTTATCGCTAAAGTATATTGATGTTTTTCCAACTTTATCAAGTTGAGCACTTTAAGTCACGGCGTTTTCTAAACATTCGAGACATACAATGGTACTGATGTAATTTGTCTTTACTAGGTTTCGCACATCCTCGGAGCTGAATTGCGTCCACGCAGGCTTTAAAACGGCGTTTTATACAGCAGAAATTTATTATTATAGCTTAGACTTTCCGCTGGTTATATAATTCTCTTAACTGAAGATGACGGATGAAAATCGATGTAAATTGCGGAATAACCAATATTTAACGACCTATTTTTCCTACATTCGACGCGGATATAAATTGTACTCCGATATGAATGAAGAAATTTTACAAATTCCGGAATATTGCTCGCGAAATTATGATACGTATAATGTCTTAATATTAATACGATACGCGCACTATGGGCACAAACAGCCGTTATAAGGCAGAAAATATTAGGAATTTGAAAATTATTACGTCTACAAAATTATACATATAAAAATGCTTTTAACAAATTTATTAATTTAAACGAAATTATTAGTACTCTTGAAAAATTTAGGAATATTTTTTTTTTATAAATTAAAAATACATTGAATAGGTTATAGGTAATTTTATACCGACAAAAACAGATTATACAAAAACTTATACAAAAAATTAAAGAAAACGTTTTCGCGCTTTTTTTCTGCGACATTTTTTATAATCTCATTAATGTTTATTTCTCGTAATATATCTTACGTACTCGTGATTGTTAAATAATTTAAACGATCTCGAGCCATTGATGTTAATACATTTTTTCACAATAAATAGTTTAGTCTTTCACCAGTTACGTTGCTACTTATTAACGTTAAATATATCCGTAAAACCATTTCAACATTCGGAAAATATTCTCGAACTCCTTTATCTAGAATTAAAGAATACATCGCTTGTTCTTTATTAATTTTTGAATCGATAAATCTGTACAAAAATTTTTCAATAGCTTAATTTTTTTGACCCATAGTTGTGGGGGCCCTGGGTCAGTGCCCCAAGTGCCTCTATGTAAATCCGGCCCTGCGCGCACTTGTTTCACAGTATCTCGGTCCGGAATTTAAATTTTGAAATATTAATAAATTAACGGTTAAAATTATAATAATATTTTTAAAGTAACGTATAAATTCTGACCAACAAAAACGGATAAAGGTTTAGTTACGGTAAGTTGTTTTCAAAAATGTTGAAATATTTACACGTTGAATGGGCATTATAATCAAATTTATAAAATCCTTTTAAAAAGTCCAGCTAACGATATTTTATAAAATTTTCTTTTCTTTTTTCTTTTTATAAGCATGTAAAGCCTACTCAGCCAGAGCTTTTTAAATCAAAGATGCCGACTTTTATAGAAACGTCGCTACGTGTGGGAACAACTGTATGATAGCCAGATGAAGAAGGGACGATACATTATACGGAGGTGTAATATACGGGGGGGGGGGACGTAGTAAAATAAGATATCAGAACGTAAGTCACGGTAGAGCATTAAAAAAAAAATTTTGTTCTAAAATTGAAATAACGTAAAATGAATTATAATCGAATTATAATATTGCCTATTTAATTGTTTATGTACATATTTTATATTGTAGACGTTTGCTGTCGGATTATTTTATAAATAGCGTTTTTTTTTCATTTCACTAATTTTCGTAAATTGTATATCGAAATTAGTATTTTTTAAGTTTTTTTTAATAACTTCTCTCTTCTTTCGGGTTTTTTCAGTCCTTGGTCCGCCATCACTGTGTCTTGCTTCCACAGTATACGATCTGACTCCCTTCTCTTGAGTTGTACATACGACTGTACTGCTGCCTTCTGTTTTATGGAGAGTCCATTAGCGTCAACCTAGGTCTACCTTTCGGTCTTTTCCCAGCTATTTTGCCTTCCATTGCTTCATTTAGCATATCGCCATGTCTGTCCGATTCATTCCAACCTTCTTTTACTTATGCTTCGCAGGATAGAACGTCGTTCTTGTACTCGATCAAAAATACTACTGATACTCTGTCGGTCCGTGATACTTTTAGCAAGCGACGCCAACACCAAGATTCAAATATCTCTAACTTTTTTCTATCTTTTTGTAAAAGATAGAAAAAAAAGTTAGTCCAGGTTTCTGACCCATACAAGGCTACTTGGCTATACATATGTTGTTACTATTCATTTCCATAAATTTTGGGACATGTTTCGCTGTGTGATCCACGATTTTTTCTTCATGAATGCTGTTTTTGCCATTGCAATTCTTGTACATATATTTTTAATATTTTCTTTTCTTTATCTCGACTCGGTAAAAGTTTAACAGACGAAAAGTTTTGTGATTTTCCATAAAGTTTGTTTAACTAGTGTTTTGTTCTTTTATTTTTAAACCCCTAACAGTGATAAAAAAAAATAAAATCCTCTACGAAACTCTTTCGGTATGTTGCTAGTGGTTCAAATTCCACGAAGACCTTTGAATACAGTCTGTACTGGAAGTAATATACGGTGGCACAATTAATTATGCCGACAAATTAAAGGTATACCCGCGAACAATACGACGATCGGTTTGCCGGATAATTCGCTCGAAGTTCGGCGTCTTGATAGAATGAAGTCGACGAACTTAGAGCCTAGGAAAAAAATTTTAACGACGGGTTCTTAAAAAATTAAAGCTAATCACGCCCTCTGGCGTTAGCTTGGTGCAGTTTCATTAAAGGAAGAGACATTTTTTAAAAATCGAAGTCTAAATACATGTCTAGCCTGTAATAACGATCATTTATGTATAAAACTAGCGGAATTAATTTATCTTCATCGTGAACAACAATAACACAAAAATGTTTTGGTAGACTTAAAAAAAAATCTACAAAATTATATTATATTTTAATTAACGATCGAAAATTATTAAATTTTAATCGTTACCTTAATACAGACGCAAAACTTACACCGACTTATTTATCTTGCTTTAAAATTGAAATTTTCGAATACCCGTCGAATAGATTACCATCTAATTGATAATATTTGGTAAGCAACCTACTGAATTATTTAATAAATTTATCAGCATAAACACGTTAATACTGATATAAATATATACGACACTATTTCGGCGTGTTGCTTAAAAAAATTGAAAATTTTTTCAAACCTCTACATGGAGCGAACATTAAAATTTATAACATTAGTTTAAGCAACATAAACTTATCATCGCTGTAACAAACGCCTTAATACCGGGATAGCAAAATCCTATTCGAACTTTTATCAGTATAAATTTCGAAATTCAGACGTCACATAAATCGCGTGGAAAGAGATTGTCGCGATACCTAGAAACCTTCTATCCGTTGCGTAATCAATTTCGTCCCTTATCGCTTATTTACGCGCGTGTTATATACCTCGATTAGTCGATCGAACGATCGAATGCGACAGACCTCGTGCAAATAAACTCTGAACGCAAGCACTGATAAACGAAGTTCCGAAGTAGGTGTAACCAAGCGCCAGCCTCGTGATAAATTCCTCAAGTCATCAAATTCTTTACACGTGCCTTATCCCCTGTTTAAAAACGACAGTCATTTTTTTCGCAGTAGGAAAAAAGTAATATCCACGGGGAAAAATAATTATTTTAATTATAAACTCTTACAGGACCATTCGCCACCTATAATGTGCCCGACCTACCGGCAAATAAACTGTGAACGTAAGCATTGATGAACGAAGCAATAATGGATTTATGTTATAATCGAAGAAAATAATATCTTCGATGTTGTGTACCGTATGTTATAGTAGGGAAAAATAATTCGCGATAAAATAATAGTAGTCTTATGTATTCCTTACTGGTATTACTCCATATACTAAATATTCCTTACTTTTTACTTTCGTTAGTGGCTAATAGGAAACATTTTATTAAAATTTAAACTATTATAAAAATATAAAAAAAAATATGCACAATTTACTGCAGTTAATTATTTATGAAAAATGTCGTGCATTTTAATTCTGCGCTAATGAGAGCTAATTTTATAAATTAGATATTAATGATGACAGGATCATGATTTTCAAGATCTGCCCATCTGCACGATATCGATATTGAACCTTCGCACTAGGTCAACAACGTTTCTCCTTGTCAACCTCTTGCGACCTATTGCTTGTTGTAGAAGGTTCAGGTCAAGATCGTTTCCATGTCTTTCCAATCTCGATAATTGTTTGGAGGCAGCTAGTTTTATATTTTTTAACGTATTTTATTTGTAGATCTTGATGTAGCGTATGGTTCGATACGTTCAACGGTGCTCCCTCATGATCTTGTTTCGATAGCGTTGTATTCTATTAATGTTACTTTTGGACGCACATCCCGTAAGCTGCATAAAACCATATTGGTTTTAGTACCACGCTATATACCGACACTTTTTTTTTGCAACCTGTAATTGAAAGTGCGGTCTAAGCAAACGATATAGTTGGTTTGTTTTTAAATGAATTTCTGTTATTTTCGTCTTATATGCTTGTAGCCATGTAAGTGTTTCATGTATAGAGATGTACTCCAAGATATTTTACGGATGAATATGTGTGTGTATTTGCTTGTTGTTTTATATGGGGATTTTCTTTTTTGTGAAGATGATGTGACTGCTTTTATTTTCATTTATTACAATTTTCCACTTATTCAAACATTTGATGATTTTATTTAAATTGTAGATTTCCGTTGGACTTTTATGGGTTCGCATGCGTTGTCATGATTGCCATGTCATCAGCGAAAGTTGCTGTTAATGCATCATCAATATTTGGCATATCATACGTAAACAGTGGATACAATGGTGGTCCGTGTACACTTCGCTGCGGTACACTTGCCTCGATTTTTTGTATGTGTGATTCTGTTCCGTTTACTATCACTCGAAAATAACTACCTGTTAGATAAGATTTCAAGATATTGAAATACCGAGTTGCTAATAGTTTTTTTGCTTTTTGTAGAGAATTCCCGGATACTTTGTCAAATGCCCGATGTACATCAAGGAGGGCAGCCGAGGGTTACTGTTTTTTTTTAAACGTTTCTTCAATCTTGTTATCTAGTCGGTGCACTTGTTGCACGGTTGAGTGCTCAGTTCGAAATCCAGATTTGTGATTTGGAATTGCATCTTTCCTGTCTATGTACTTTTGTATTCTTTTTTTTTCAGGAGTTTTTCAAGCATTTTGGCAAACATAGGAAGGCGTGAAATCAGCCGATAAGAGGAGATACTTTATGGATGTTTACCTGGTTTCTTAAGATCACCGTTACATAGAATTTCCACAACATTGGGATATATTGAATTCTCGTAAAACAGCATTAAAAATACAGGTTAGCATAACTAGCGCTTTTCTCGGCAATTCTTTCAGAATACGTCCAGTTATGAGATCATATCCGGCTGTCTTCTTGTTGCTTAACTTTCTTATTATCCCATTAATTTCGCGTGGAGAAGTTAAGTTGAGTCTGTTTGGTATTAAATGGTCGTTTTAAATATTCGTGAACGTAGTTTTTGGCGATTTTTATATTATGCGATTTAAAGATTCCTGATGGATGTAGAGCAAACAAATCTGCTTTAGCGGTGTCATCTATAATTTAGTTCCCATTATCTGTTTTTTATCGGTTCATTTCTAAGTATTGGTTTATGTCCATTGCTCTCCATAGCGAGTAATTACTTGATATATTCTCTAAACGAGTTATTTTTATAATTCTGTAACAGCAACTTAAGTTTTTCAACTTGTCTATTTAAAGCTATTTTATCAACTGGACATCTTGTTTGCATCGAACTTGTTCTCAGCTGTCATTTAATTGTTACTTATTCATTTACATAGTCTAAACATTGTGAAAATGCGTTTTTTAACAACAGCGTACTTTTATAAGCCGCGTTTACTATTTGCGTTTTGATCTCATTGGCAGCGTCATCTATATTTTCTGTCGTTTTTAGTGAAATTGAGAGATTTATGGTGTCGTCCAGCAGGTTTCTAAATACATCTCAATTTGTGTATTTATTACATAGCACTAATCTATGTTTCTTGTCGTAAATTCAGCATTATTAGGACAGTCGAGTGGTCAGATATCAGAGATGACTGATCACTTTTAACTGTACTCCGGACAGCTCTTGCAATAAAGAAATCAAGTAAGTCTGGAACTTTATTTATGTCTGTCGGCAAGTATGCTGGCTGGTCTCCAGATATGACATTGCATTTTTCTGAGTCAATAGCTGATTTTAAGCTCCTCCCTCTGGGGGTAGTTAAGCGTGAAACGTAGTAAGTACTCTTAGTATTAAAATCACCTCCGATAATAAAATGGTTTCAAATTGTTCTAATGAAGTCTATAAATGACTGTCTTTGGATGTTGTGCTTCGGTGGGCAATAAACGGCTCCTATTTTAATAGGTTCGTTTTTCTGTTTTATTGTGACACACGTTGCCTGCAACTAATCTTTATCATATTTTTCTTCTACCCTATGGGGAATGTTTTCTCTAATAATTATGGCAGATCTTGCACGAGCTGTCATGTCAGGTTGTAGAGTCCAGTAAGCTGCATAATTTGATATTTTGATGTAGCTTTTGCCGGTGAAACGTGCTTTCGAGATAAGTATTATGTCGAAATTATTTGCATTCAAGTAATGCTCGAATTCGTATTTATATTCTAGTAGCCCATTTGCATTCCATAAGGTCATTTTATAGGACACTTCCCGTGGATTATCCCTCATTGTTTACTGGCAAGAGCAGACGTGATAGTACTAATTATATTACTGAACATTTTACTTTTTTGTTGAATCATTTCTTTAAATAGAGATTTTATTTCAACGAGAAAAGAGTTTAAAATGTTGCCACTGTTAGTATTGCTGGCAGAGGTAGTGTTTTAATTGTTTCAGATTACCTGAGCGTAGTTTAGCATCCTTGAATGCCATCCATTTTTTGCCTTATCGTAGTTATAGTTTGTAATTTGGATTGATTTACTGTTTGCTGTTTATAAGGGTCATTGGGTTGTGGGATCCGTTGCTTACTCAATGATGTACTAAGTGATTTGATCGGATTTAACTGTCGTAACTGTTTGTATAGTGCACAACCTTTTGTAATTGGCAGGATGTTTGTCTCCGCAATTTACACATTTTACTGCCGTCTTGCTGTCTTTCATACATTCATTCGTAAAATGTGATTCCGCACATTTGACGTAAGTGGCTTGTCTATTAAAATATTTTATTGTATGTCCATATAATTGACAGTGTGCACATTGGACAATCTCGCTGTTTACATGGGGATCTTCAACATTGATTTTCATATTTAGTAAGTAATGTGTACTAACATACGATGTTCATAAATATCATTTGTTTTAACTTCAATACGTTTATTACTTACAGATTTACATTTTATTTTATCTATTGGTAATATTTTTTTAAAGTCGATTAACATTTTATCATAGCTGACAACTCCATAAACCATGACAGTAGGAGGTTTTTTAATTTTAATGATTGTCACCACGTTGGTACTGGTTTCGGCATTTTCACATTCACCTTCCGGAGAAAGGTTTGAGAATCGATTTTTGGTTGCTATAAATACTTTTCTCGTTCTTATATCAGTAGAGCCGCTCGAAGTGCTTGTTGCTCTTAAAGACCGGTTTCTCCTTTTGTTTTGTTTATTTCCTACCTCCTGTCAACCTTGTTTTAAATCGGTTTCTATATAGTGGCTGTCATTTGTTTTGGAACAATCGTTTGTGATGATTTTATTATTTTCGGTATGTTGAGAGGTCATATTTATATTAGTATTTTGGAACGACATATTTAACGGAGATAATAACGGCGCATAAACATGTGTATATGTCGTGTATTTTCAGACACCATTGTTAACTGTTTAATGTATATATATATATATATATATATATATATATAAATTGCAATCTGGCTGATGGGATATCGGTCGTGACATGATGGGAGATGTCATTCAACAATGACACGTCGAATTACCTCTCCAGTTATTCAAACTGGTGCGGAAGATCTAACGGCGTGCAAGTTTAATGTACGAGTTTCATTGACACGATTTAATAAATCAACGTTCTAACCTTTATCCCTAACTACTTCGCGCACATCTAGTACTTTTAGGCCCTAACGAAAATTATCGTTTCGTAGATACCAGGGTACACATCGGAAATTACCTAAAGTATTTTTGATTGGGTTTGTTGCACTATTTTGATTTATTTGTGTAGATGATCTTCCCCTTCCCAACCAGCTTAATAACTGCCCTGTACAGAAACAATTTCGACTTTAGAGGTAACTCGAAAGTTTTATCCAGAGTCCCAGTATATGTTCCGCAGTTTGAGTTTAATTTCATTTTCGAAAGTAACCTTTCGCGTACTAACATATAGAAAGGCTGTAGAACAATAGTGTTGTTTTCAAAACAATTGCCGATGTGTTGATGCATTCTATGAACTGTTCTATTGAAAAATGCCTAGGATGAAACCCAAACTGGTGTTTTGAAATAGTACCCTGTAGCTGTTTTATTGGTTCAGGCAACAATGATTTTTCGAACACTTTTGATACTATCACTAGAAGTCTATTGGGTCGGTATAACGAAGTATCTCACTAGTGAGTTTGCCTGGCTTTGGTATCATAATTACGTGAACCATTTTCCATTGTAGTGGATAATAGGCCAAAGTGTTGTTAACAGTACTATACCCTTTCTCGGTAAGAATTTAAATATTTTTCTTGTGATCATATCATACCATGGAGCTTTATTAATTGATAAATTACTCATAATCACCATTTTCATCAAGGACACAGAAAATGGTTTTATTGCAATATAGAATGATTCCGATTCTTTATCGGGCGGATGCGGTTTAAATACATTCTAAAAACCTCCGCCTTCTCCAGCTCGATATGTACCCATTGGCCATTATAATTCCACAGAGGTGGAATCATTTTCTTGAACTCTTAAAAGCTTTGGTGGCCTTCCACAATGAATACTCGTTACTTTTAGTACCCATGTTACAAAGAAGTTATATTGAAGTGTCATTTTTGTGGATTTTTAGTTGTATGTTTAATTCTTTGTTTATCTTATAAATATCACTTTTGTATGTTGGTGTCGCCATAGTTTTCTAATTTTTCTTCTGGCATCGTGAGTATCAGTCTCTTTTGAGGTACTTAACTATACCGTGATTAACGAATTCAATCAATTCGTCAACATTATCACCTGTTCTTAATGAAATGTTGAGAACGAGGTTCTGTTCAATCCAGCGTGTGCAAGAGTACGAGTCACTTTTATTATTAGGGAATTTAAAGTTAGTCTTCTTAATTATTACTAAATGACTTACATCTAGTATTACGGAAGGAGAGTGATGCGATGAACAGACAAATGAAGTTTCAAAGTACTAAATCGATCATCCAAGTGGGAAATCTCTTGACAGCAACTCTAGTAAGTCGTCATCTAAAACACTACGAATTCAGCTATTTTCAATTACCACCGCCTTCAAGCAATATCTATAAAATTAAACGATAACACTGGTAAAAACTTAACAATCTCATCTATATATTATCCACCCAGATATAAAATCGTACATGCCTAATTTCATGACCTTTTTGAACTTGTCAGGCATTAAATTCATTGTAGGAGGGGATTATAGTATCAAGCATACATTCCTTTTGGGTCAAGACTAACGCCAAAATGAAGGGAAATTATTCCAGAAGTTAAAATTTGCAGTTTCACTATTGGCCAACCTTCATACTAGCTCTCAGATAGATGTAACAAGATTTACTTGATTTATTTATTTGGCTAAACAGTGTCGGGTGAAGTAAAAGGTTGCAGACTAGGAATGTTTCGGATATGTCCTACGTCTGAAATATAATTTCATCGATCATGATGCAAAATTGACATACAAAAATGTAATGGTTCGATTTGAAAGTGTTAATGATCAAGAGAGATAAAATATTTACTACAATAATTGTTATCGGAACAATATATGGTATATATATATATATATGTTTATATATATTTTTATACATAACTATAAATTTTTAAACAATTTTACAAAGATTCCTTATAAATAATAGGCATTATAACGATCTGAATACGCCTAATAATGATTCTTCTAATTCATCAACATGAATCTTTTGCTTCAACTCCTTTTGTGTCGAGATAATATTTCCCACGAGCGCTGAAAATAAATGAAAGATACATACCATGAGAATTAATTATCAAACGGTGACCATCATTTTATGTACGTTTTTGTTGGATACTTTTTACTATTATAAATTGTATGATACTAGTTACTATATATATATATATATATATATATATATATATATATATATATATATATATATATATATATATATATATATATATATATATATATATACACATATATATATATATGCAAATTCAGTTGCCAGGATACTCGATATTCGATCAAAATTCTTTGGAGAAAAAAGCTTTTCATCATCAAGTAACTATTAATTATCGTGAAGGGTTGAGTGGCACACCATTCCGTATAATAGTGCGCGAAAATAATGCGGTTAATCACCATGTTGTGTAAAACTTCGTAAATTATGGTACGAAGCATATGTATTTGTAGTTTGGAAATGAAGCAAAATTTAGGACCATGTGATCAAACTTTCAGACCGTCTTACAGATGTATACAGACTTTCTTCACCACCTTTGTATATATATATATATAATGTATCACACACATAACATTTTAATTTAATATTTTCCGCATTTCGTTTTTCGTTTTTATTATTTTATTAAATCCGTTAAGTACTTTTGAATTTTATTGTATTTCGTAATTATTCAAAACTAAACATATACATTTGTATCCTTCTGGGATTTCCCGAATTCAGTTATTTACCTACGAACGTAAAAATATTATAGCGTTTCATAATTTTCTTTTTCTATCAGAGTGAAATTGTAACGGACGTTGTACAATTAAAATGGACACTGCATAAGCAATTTTACCGAATAAACTATTGCGCACCGGTTTTCGATTCGACAAGTTGGATCGATTTGCATAATTTTGCGATTAAACTGACGACGACAACAATTGAATATTAAATTACTATAAATTTACTCACGCGTAACCGCGCGAATGAAATATTGAATGACGCAGTATTAAAAAAAAGAATAACCAAACCGCGGAATTATATCATTCGTTTATAAATAGTAAAATTTAATGTTTATTACCTAATAAACGAACAACGACCTTCGTATAATTCATAGCGAAAGCCAAACGTAAGGTAGGTGAAAGTTGCGATGAGGAAGACCTTTTGCTAAAGTTATGGACATTAAGAAAAACAGAAAGACGGATGGAACGAGCTTTCCATTAAATTAAGAGTCAAATTAAATCAGAATATATCCGAAATAAAATAAAATCTTCAGGAATAAGGATAGCATTGAACAAAGGCGCTTGGGTTGGTCACGTCTGTAGGCAAGGAGATGGAAGATGGACAAAAGAACTGATCCAATGGAGACCGTATACTGGAAACCGCGCACAAGGTTTAGAAGGTGGACGGAGGATATTACGGGAGTCGTAGGGAAACAATGGCTTCGTGAAACGCAGGATAGTCGTGAATAACATTAGGGGAGGTCTAATCAATGATGTAACATAGGCTTTAGGATGGAGATATATATATATGTATAAACGTTTTTTGATATAATTCTCGTATCTCGATTAAATAAATACATCAAATATCGTCTACGAGTTTAGCGTGAAAAATTGTACAGTTAGACGGATTATTTTACGCCTACAATATTCGGAGAGTATCTTATTTTAAACAAATGCGCTAATGAGAATTATCAAAATTTTACTTTTGACTGTTAAAAAAATTAACGTAAAAAATATCGATAAACCGTCAATAATGAACAGGATATTAGCGGATGAGTTGCGTAATAAATAGAATTCGTTATGAATTAAGTTTAAGAACTTACTCGGTAGACACGTATTCTCCCATGTATTGAGCTTGTTCGTCATTGCACATGTTACGTTGATAATCTAAGTAGTTATCGCACATGGTGGAGCAATAAGCTTTCGGATGCGTTATTGAATGGGTGAAATAAACAGGACTCATAGCGTGGCTGCAAGTTACATCTGTAACATGCGTACGTATATTGTATACGTAAGCAGATATATATATGTGTGTGTGTGTGTTAATCCGTGAGTATGTGTGTATACGAGTGTAAATAGGTACGGATACAAACGGTTGTATAGTTTACGAATGCACCGCGGTACATATACAGCTGACGCGAACCTTAATCTTAATATGGTGTATCACATAACCGGATGTATATACATACTTTTTTGTCTGATGTACACTGAGAGCATTAGTCGATTATCTCTCGGCAATTACTATCAACTTCAACCGTCTCTCCCTAAACTTGCGTTGTTCTATTTCATTAAGAAGATGAATCGCAAACGAATTATACTCATTGGTATATTACGATAAAAAAAAGTAACGACTAACAGAACTTAAGTAAATTTTTTAAATAAATTTATTATTACAAGCTAACCATCATGCTCATTAAGCAATTATATATGACAAAGTAATGTGCGGGGCGCACCCAGTGGCACACTTCCGATAAGCCGAACCTATGCAAGGTCAAGTGGTTTTCGACGATTCAATCTCCGTAATTCATCGGAAATGTCCAAGAGATCCCTAGCAGGTAGGTTTGGGTGGCTGTCAAGCCTTGCTATATAGCAAATCTTCATTGTAACGTTTGATTTCTTACATACCAAGGCGCCTTGGTTGATGTCGATTAAGTAGGGTATATGGACGATATCGCGCGAACAAATTTCCTTTATACGGCCTTTAGCTGTGGAACTTATTTTGTTCACCAGGATTTAATGAAATAATCACACACCTGCCTTGATGAGTATAAATCAAAAATAATAATTATATATTTATGATAAAGTAATCATAACGGAATGCGCGCTACTGAAATGGAAACGAGTTCAAAGTTCGAAAAGTGTTTAAATATCAATTACTAACGTCCCTTCTATTCGCGCTTATCCTAACAAAAATATTATACTCGTTAAAATATTATTTCTCATAGCCTCAATTCATTGTATTGATTCCAAACTTTTTAAAAATTATAATAGAATTACGAGAAATGAAATAGTCGACAAGGAGACACGTTACGAGTTTCTAGATCCTGAACTCAAATGTTCGTTCCTCTCTCTCTCATCCTTCATTAAAAGATTTTTTTTTACCCATGTGAAAGTATAATTGGCAATCCTGCACCGTGAACTTCTTCCATCGTATTAATCCTCGGCACCTACCCCAAAATCTCTATTTCGCTTCAAGTACATTACACTGAATCGTCTACAGGGCACATGTCACTAACACGCAACTTCCTACGCCAATTCATCATAACAAGTGGTTGCTGTTCGTTCTGCTTTGAATGCACGAGTATCATCAGCGACACGCATCCTATTAGCACACCGACGTTTCACTATTTGATGTCCCTTTATAAAATCCACTTCGCTAAATTCTTTCCGATTATCTAGTCACTTTCTTGCGATAGTACTGACAGATGAAAGCGATTGTTTCGTTTTTAATTATATAACACATTGAAAAATATAAATTACCTAAGAAAGAACAATTCGGTTGATACATGCCACCATTCGGATAGAAATCAGCATGACCTATTTGAACCGCCGTTACCGTACCTAGGCTAGTGTGTATACAGTCGACGAAATTTGCGTCCTTACGGTTTAATATCGGATCGACGGATCTCATATAAAAGCCAAAACCGACAGGGTCCAAACCTATTGAGCGCGAATATAATTATTTTTAAAGTTACGGATTCCTGACAGAACTTAAACGTGTACGATAAAAAAATTCATCTAAAATTAATCAGTATATATTAGACATGTTGCATTTATCGTGTGTATACTTGATAATGACGTAACTTTGTTTTGCAATAAAAAACTTTTATAGTGATTAAACTGCGTTGTATGATTTCGTTTTGTTCACAAATCATAAAGTGTCACTTCCGATAAATTCAACATTTTACCATTAGTAATGAAGCTTTAAAAAATTGGCCGATATAATTTTTTTTTTTTTTATATAAACTTTTAAGATCTAGAACTGACGAGACTCTCATCATCAACTACATTTGGTGAACGAAATTTTTTTTTAATAGGAGTCGACCCAACAGCCGAACACCTGGGTGGTCCTATTAATTATCTACACCGACTCTACTTGAAATCGGTGATGCGTTTTCTTCGCAATCTTCTGGTTTCTTCTTGTTCTAGCAGCTTCTTTGCTAACGGATTCCCATGAAAGTCCAGTTTCGACAGATACCTTCGGACAGCACAGCGGACTTCATCTTCTACATATCCTATCCGGAGGTCCCTGTGCAACGTGTCGTTCGACACGTACCATGGAGCACCAGCTATCATACGCAAAATTTTATTTTGGCACTGCTGTATTTTTTGTTTGTTGCTTTTGGAAGCACATCCCCATAGCTCGCAGCCATAAAGCCATATCGGTTTTAATATAAGCTTGTACAGCAATAGTTTTTTGTTAATTGATAGTTGAGACATAGGTCCCAGTAACCAGTATAATTGTTTCATTCTGATATTTAGTTCAGTTTTCTTAGCGGTAATGTGTGGCAACCATGTTAGTGTTTGATCTAGATGAATTCCTAAATATTTCACACAAGGATTTTGTGGTAGTATCTTTCCACTTATTTTAATCTGATATTTTGCACGATCAATTTTTTTATTTGTGAATATGATATGGCTACATTTTAGCTCATTTATCACTATTTTCCACTTGCAAAACCAATCAACCGTCAGTTCAATGGTACTCTGGAGCTGTCGATTAGTCGTATCGGGACAGTGATGAGTAGCTAGTATTGCTGTGTCATCGGCAAAAGTTGCAATAAACGAGTTTTCCGGAATATCACTGGTAAAAATGGAGTATAGAAGTGTGGTCCCAGTATACTACCCTGGGGTACTCCTGCCGTAATTTTGTAGATAGATGATTGACTATTATTGACAATCACTTGAAAATGTCTCTCTTCCAAGTAGGACTTCAAAATGTTGTAGTATATCAATGGAAAGATCTGTTTACATTTATATAGCAGTCCCGAGTGCCAAACTCTGTCAAACGCCTGCTTGACGTCGAGAAAGACAGCAGCACAAATATTCTTATCTTCAAGGGATTCTTCAATTTTCTTCACAACTCTATGAACCGGTTGCACAGTAGAATGTCCAACACGAAATCCAAACTGATGGTGTGGGATGATTTTATTTTTATCAATAATTTTCTGCATCCTTTTATGAATGAGTTTTTCAAAAACCTTTGAAAGTGTTGGTAAGAGCGAAATCGGTCGGTACGATGTTACTTCTTCAGGTGGTTTTCCAGGTTTTAAGATCGTAAGAATATTAGCAAATTTCCAAAGCACAGGAACATATTGGTGCGGTAAAATTGCATTATATATATAAGTCAAAAAGACTAGTGCTTTTCTTGGAAGCTGCTTTAGTATTATTCCAGTAATTTGGTCATATCCTGGAGCTTTTCTGTTGTCAAGCTTCTTAATTATAGCTCTGATTTCTACAGGAGAGAAATGTTTGATATTTTCATGCGCTGTTAGTGGACATTGATTTAAATATTCATGTACCGAATCTTCTAATCGTGACTTTACTTTATTTGGTTTAAAAATATCGTGTAAATAGGTCGCAAATATTTCTGTTTTCATGTTGTCATCTGTAGCCCAGTTTCCATTCTGCATTTTTAGAGGGTTATTTCTCGGTTTTGGCTGTTCCATAAATTTTGTAGCTTTCCACAAAGAGTAGTTGCTTTCTTTCGTATTTGATAGGTTGTGAACATAATCAGCGAATGAGTCGTTTTTAAATTTTCTGATTAACAATTTCAACTTTTTCGTTTGATTATTTAACAGTCTTTTGTCATCAGGCTGTCTCGTACACATCCAACGTCTACGTAATTTTCTTTTAATAGCAACATGTTTGCGTACATAATCGGGATATATTATGTCTTGTCTAGATCTGTTTTCCAGCAATGGTGTGCTTGAGAACGCTGCGTTTACTATCTGATTAGTGAATAAATTTGCAGCATCATCAATACTAGATTTCGTTTTTAATGAGATAGATAAATTTATGGTATCATCTAGTATCTGTTGGAATTTAATCCAGTTGGTAGCTCTATTGGTTAAGGTGGGACTTTTTTTCTTTAGCCACACCTGTTCGCTGATTGTTAATACTACAATCGAGTGATCCGAAGACAAAGAATATTGATCATTTACAGTTTTAAGGTATGACTGAGAGATACCTTTTGTTATAAGAAAATCCAATAGATCAGGAATTTTGTTTTTATCAGTCGGCCAATATGTGGGGTAATCCTACTGATATGGTGTCGCAGTGTTCCGTATGTATGGCAATTTTCAAATTTTTTCCTCTAGGAGTGTTTAATCTAGAAGCCCAATGTATATTTTTTGCATTGAAGTCTCCTCCGATTATAAACCGATTTCCCATTCCTTTTATAAAGTCTATAAAGTGCTTAGCCTGTATTTTATGCTTTGGTGGACAATAGACTGAAGCCACATTTAATACGTTATTTGATTGTCTTATTGTGACACAAGTGGCTTGAAGGTATTCTTTATTAAAGTTTGGAAAAACATCGTGAGGAATCTTTTCTTTAATAATGATTGCTGTTCCTGCATGTGCTTTATTATTGGGGTGCACTGTCCAGTATGTTTTATAATGTCGAAAATTAATATAGCTTTTGTCAGTAAAATGAGCTTCTGATATTAGCATTATGTCAATATCATTTGTGTGTAAGTAATGCTCTACTTCCAGTTGATGTTGCAATAGTTGCAAGAGCTAAATCAAACTCAAGTACATAAGCATATGCTCAAGTAACTCGTGAAAATATTCCTGACAACTCAGTAAATGCTTCAAATTTTAGTGATCTAAAGCAAACTTTAAACGTATTCCTTGATGAAATAAGAGCATTATTTAAAGATATTATGCAGCAACAAACAAACATGTTTAACAATGTATTAACTAATATCATGTCAACGATGTTAAATAAAAAATGAAAGTACTATAAAGCAAAATCAATCCACATACTATAAAATAGCTTATGGAATGCCAATGGTCTATGGCCGATATAATGACGACTTTTTCTTTCGCTTTATCCACTTATCAGCGAACTTTGGCGTTTATCCTTTAATAATTAATTACGTAATTTGTAATATAAAACAATCGTATACTTTCGACAAGAATGGATATCGTATTTATCTGTCGTTAGTAAGAAATTATTATATAGCCCAGACCTACTGTTTGCCTATCAGTTTCCAACGAATTAAAAAATTACAATCGATTCAAAATTGCTGTTGCCGAATTATACTAAATCGTCACGGGTACACAAAATTACTGATATGCACTCGGAATTGAACGTTTCATACTTGCTTTCTTATATCAGTAAATTATCGGAAAAAAAAAAAAAAAGTTTTACGATAGGTGTAGAATAACATCGAAATAGGTTAATTAATTTCATAATTGCGATATGATAATCCTCACCATATACTAGATATAAACATCTTAGAAATAACTCATTTAACGTCCTGTCTATGTCAATTATTTATTTCGTCTAGTTAATATATGTGTGCGTATGTACCTCGTATATTTTTGTTTTACTTTTTAGTATATTTTATTTATTTTCTTACAAGTTTTTGTTTGTTTTTTCCTGTAGCCTAATATTTGTATCATTACCGAAAAATTAGTTAAATCACTAACATTTATTTTCTTGTGAAAAACACAAAACTTTTCGGCATTTACGCCATTATCAAATGATTTTTTTTTTTAAATCATAATTTTAAAAATTTAAAAATAATTTCTTTAAAAATATTTGACGGTGACGGTGAAATTCCATGAAATTTTTATTCCGCTTGTCTGTTCTGTTTATTTTTTGAATTCTTGAAGTTGAATATATTAACATCGATATATTTGTTTACCGATTTTGTTTTTTTATTAATTTTTTTCCATATTGTTTTTTGGATTCTGCAAAAGTTGTATACTGATGGAATTTTAAATTTTCATTTACTGTCGCGATGTATGATATCCAAAAGTCAAATATAAAATATAAAAATATACAAACGCAACCATTTTTTAAAAAAACACAATTTTACTAGTAAAATGAAAAATAAGTATTTGAAATTGTGTTTTTCACAAGAAAATAAATGTTAGTGATTTAACTAATTTTTCAATTGATTTTTTATAAAAAAATCACTACATTCCACATTATAAAAAGTTAAAATTAAATTACTAGATAATAGTATTTAAGTTAACTGTTAATGCTATAAGGTACTTAACTTTACGAACCCTCTTGTTATGCACGTTTCATTCACAAATCAAATATATTTAATCCGTTACAGTTTTACAAATGAAGTATGTTTAAATCTAACTGCCTATGCGCAAACATTGCGCGAATGGCAGAGTACAATTGATATGTTACATCGGTGTTATTCATGCTCAACTAGGTCGCATTCCCACACGCGCACACGCTATAAAGAGAGAAACCGCATCGCGAGTTTATTACAACCGTATAAAAAATAAATATATCTCGTGTAAAAATAAAAATAAAATAATCGATTATGAAATAAAGCTCGATTTCTTCTTCTTCTTCTACGATGTATTTTAACAATTCCCTATAACGCGTCCCGTCCCGTTAATTCTTTTAATTTGCATACGTTTATTGTTCGGAATTTTAAAATTGTTTTTCCGAAATACTCTAGGCTAGACCCGTTTTCGTTTACGTTTACTTCGCCTTTGCAATATTAGCTGCAGTAGTTCACACTCGGTATCACGAAAATAATTCATCTGTCCTTTTCTAGTCGTGCCGACGAGTCATGCACATACTGCACATGTAAATAACCTATCTACATATTATACGAAATGCATAATAGATCAAAATTTTAGAAATAGTTTCCTTATCGGTATTCTGATTTAGTTTTCTACCTTCGAAAACTTTAAATAATTCGCAATTAACCGTATATGTTTTTCATCTTGCAGTATACAACAGTCGTACTGGAAATTATCTGTTCAGCTCTATTTTGCTATACCCGTCCTGCGTTCAGATCACATTCGGTATTTAATTAAGCATCGAATAACGACTGAACGAGGCATTAACTACTGATGAAAAAAGTTCAGCATCGAACAGTGATCTACGTTTATAAACGCGTGTTATATTCATTTCCGAGTAATTACGAACTTTACTCACGGTTATGTACGGATGATTCTAATTACTTAGAGTTCTGGATCACAATGTTAAAAACGTTTATTTCAGCATTTTTTTAACCCTTTCAGTCGTAACATTATAAAATCTCGGCATTAAATTATAAACTTTGTAGAGGTGTTTTATTATACCGCTTCTTGGAAGAATCGTAGATAATTTGCAATGTATTCAAATAAATATTTTTAAAATTGAGACATTTCGTGTATAAACTTTTTTTTTTTAAGATTAAAATTTCATGTCCCATATAGTGGACGTTGTGACTGAAAGGGTTTAATATTATTATACTTTCTTACCTGTAATTCTAGCGATTTTCAGTTTCTCGGGTAAATCGTGAGCCGCATATCCGGCTATTTGAGATCCTAGACTGTAACCTATCATATGTATCCGAGTTGGTTTAACTCCGCAATCTATCAGGAAATTTAACATGTCGCTAGTAATCGATCCTATTTCTTCGATAACTCGATTCAAGTCCAAACATGGAGGAGAATAACGATGCCAGTCCACTACGATCGTATTAATCGATGCGCTTACGTTGAAATAAGCTGAACAATATACGAAACGAGAAAAATTAACCCTCTTAGTCGTACGTCAATTGTTTGGTTTTTTCTCTTTTTTTTTTTTGTGCGAAATTATAAATTTTTTATTAAATAATTAACGATTACTAAGTACAAAACTACTATTTCGACAGTGCTTAATCATCAATATGTATAGAATTCGGTTTCGTTATTTTCCGATATAAAATTAGTAGTTAACAGTTCCAAGTAATCATTCATTTTTTTTTTTAAATGAATATACAATTAAAAGCGACAATCTAATTACGTTTTATACCACTTCAAACTTCATTTATACTATCAAACACAATTCGCAACAATAATATAAACGGATTTTTTTTTTTTTGAATTAAAAAAATTAAAAATTACGTTTTCGGGTTGATTTTTTAATGATTGTTTTCTTTTTTTAAAGAAAAAAACATTAAAAATTACGTTTAATATATGGTAAAATAAAACATGTTAACCCAACGTTTAAGAATTCACCCATACCATTAATATCTTAAATTGTAATACTTTCAAAATGTACTTTTAAATAAATATTATTATCTTACTAATATATAGGTAACAAATCATAATTTTTTCTGTTACTTATTTCTTCTATAGTTAAATTATGGAAATGGTTAAATTGATCTCCCACTATTTCGTACATACTACCGTAATCTAACAGTGAATTCAACATTACACCCTTGTAATACGTTTTAATACAGTTTTCTGTTTCTTCTTTTTAAATATGTTTTAACACCGTACCATGGTGATAGTACGTTATAATAATTGGGAGTGAAATGTTTATTTTTAAGTCTTTCCCTTAAATCTGGAAGACATTTTTTGATATTGCAAAATATAATAATGTTGATTTAGTATAGTTTTAAATTGTTTAATGTTGATGTGCTTTCGCATATAAATTTTTTATCAATATATCTTACTCGGTTAAATTCGTGTTCCGTTTTAATATTATTTTTAATTAAAAATAAATAGATACGTTTATTTCTAAGTCAATGGATATAATTCCAGTAATCACTTATAGTGACCAGTAACTCGTTGTTTAGTGATGCTTTGATCATTCTGATAGCTATAATTTTCTCGGCGGCTAACATCGAAGTGTCTGTTCTTATCAGCTTAATATCTGATACATCCCGCAATGCGGGATAGGTACATTAAACTAATTTGCTCCAAATCTGTCACACGAGTTGTACAACACACTCATTGAGCGTAGTATTTTCAAGAATGTATGAAATTTAAAAAGGTTCAAATTTTATCGACGATTACGATAATAGCGGATACGAATGAAATAAACACCGTAATATGCAGCTTTTAAACGATTTTAAATGTGAATACGTCAAAATCGGAATTATTTGATGAAAAATCGAAAAACGAGTAATTGAACTTTATAAGTTATTCTTATTCAGTGACAAGTATCACATATTTGGACGTAATAATTGAAATTTAAAATTTGACGATCATTTCCGTAACGTAAACAATGAAATATTGAAATTTAACAAACTATATAGCGAACAGATTAAATTATTAAAAAAAAAACCGACTAATCTCGTATAAATAGATAACAAACCCGAATTTCGATCTATACAGCGTTTACTACGAAATGTTATTAAAAATCGAAAGATTTATTATATTAATTAAATCTTTTCGTAGAATAATGGCAATTAAAATGATTAAAGCGTATAAAATAACTATTAGGCGCCGACAGTATAATAGTGGGAATTTTCTCCGCATAATTTTTCGAATGAATTTTTTAAAACATAAGTTAAAATCAGTAAAAATTTTTTTTTAAGGAAAATTTTTTAACAAGCCATTATCGAACGAACATAAAAAATAAAATATAAAAATAAATTTATAAAAATACGAAATGTAAAAAGAAAAATTACTTTAGATATACGATTTACAAAAATTATCGAAATGATAAAATAGTATTTATAAAATAATCTGATAGTTAAAGTGGTAAAGCGATGTTATTGTGTTATTGTTTACGTGTAAAATTTTATATCGCTCAGTGTAGATTGTGTTGTTCATCAAAATTGGTTATCAGATTATTATACAAATACTGTTTTATCACTTTAGTAACTTTTTCTAAATTGTATATTTAATGTAATATTTTTTTTATTTTTATAAATTGTACATTATATTATTATTTTTTTTTTTTTTGTATATTCACTCGGTAATTGCTTCACAGCCGAGAATTTTAACTCATTTGTTTATTTTCCCTACAGGTTGGGAAATACGTAAACTATATATTTTATTGTGTCAAAAACGATATAATACGATTCGCGAATTTAATCGTATATTCATATATATATATACATAAATAAACAAGTTAGTTCAAATTTATATTAAATAAATATTATTTAGACCGATATAAAATCATTCGGAATGCACGTAAGAAGTTGTTTTATTTATTTTTAATTTTTTTCATTTTTAATAATTCTTAAGTGAAGTGGCTATCCAACAAAAAGACTTCAATGAGTAAGTCACTTGTGCGGAGGACACACCCCATGGTGAGCCCTCTGTTACTGGACTAAGTCCAAGATCCTTATCATCCTCAGCCTCTTTGGGGTCTAGTCGAGTATGTAGGAACGAAATTAATATTTACTTATTTCGAATGACTGGATAAAATTTTTAATAACGCGAACTTTATTACTACGGCAACTTTTAAAAATATCTACTGGCTTCCTCACGACTATTGTCTTACTCACGACCACTGTCTTGCTCAAGACCACTGGCTTGCTCGTGACTACTGTCTCAATGAAGAAGAAGAAAAATATCTAAGACGCTTTGGCATAGCGTAAACTGGAAAACTGTGTAAAGCATGTAATTCCGAGGACACACAGTTTATCATATCCTGCCAGAATGTAATCGCGGATGAATAGTTTTAGTATTGAGTGTAACAACAATTAGGTAAATAACGAGTATAACGAATTTAACAAGTTATCATCGGACGAAATAAGAAATAGGAAAAAATTATAATTCATTATATTCAAAGTATTCAGAATATTATAATTTTATTTAGGTATTATCGTTAAAAAGTTATAGATGTCGCAGGAAGTAAAAGAGACTATAAATGGAGTTTATAGCGATGATAAACTTAATACTAACATAAATTTATAATTATGAATAACTATATTATTACGTAGTAAAACACAATTGACTATATTTTGATAGATCACGTTTCTTTTTTCAACTTACATATCATTGTATCGTGTGTAATAAACACTGCAGAATGTAATTAAAGATAGAAGATAGGTACTAGGATGTTAAGAATAATAAATTATAAGTAAACGCACGGACATGTAATAATCTTAAATAAAAAAAAATACTAACATATTGTTCATGTAATTTCATTCGGTCTAAAACATTTGTGGAAAAAATTCGTATATTTTTCGACCGGTGGAACAGTTTCGTTATTGTCACAGCAAATACAATGTATCTGTTATAAATTTACTAAGGATTTTATATATAGGTGTTTCACCTAAACAGTTTAGATCAATATTAAAGTATATTAAATTCTGAAGAGAGCTAGTATTATCTATAATTTTGCATTCAGAGGTACTGTCAATTATGTATAAATCTAAAGGGATAGTGTTACTGATAATGTTAGTAGCAGAAGTTGGAGCAGTCCTATACAAAGAACAGAGAGATTAAGTAAAACTTTTCCTTTGCTGTTTGTTGACCATCTTTAGAACCGTGAAATTTATATAAACACAGGCGCCATAATTATGCAGTGACTGAATAAGGCCTTTATATAAAAAATACTCCCTATACATCACTGTGTACATAATCGTATTTCAGTTGCGAACTATTTAAGTACGTCTGTAATATATTTTACCATTTCTAGGGTGATATTTTACGTATTTACAAAAAAATTACGCTAAAAGAAGGTGAAAACTAAAATGTTTAATATTTCGTATACGACATCGTTTTTTATATAACAAAAGCACCCCCCCCCCGGTACTAGCACTAATTCGCAAGATTCCGCCTTACAGCTTAGACGAAGTTATTTAGCGCTGAACCTACTGTTACGTAGGACGAATAGGATCATTTCCCTTTATATAATACGTTCAGTCAATAGCAAAACGTCCCCCACTCTTTGGCTATAAATTGGAGGAATTTCGAGTACGTCTCACATGCACGCAAGCTCCTTCTCAATTTATGGGGTAATTCATCTCGAAAAGTAAGGTGAAGGCTATAGGTAATAACGCGTCGGATACGTTAATTGAATTAAAAAAAAAACTTAAATAATTCGTAAAGTGTCGGAATACTTATGTCCTTGTTGCGTGTGTCGGGGTCATTAAGGTATTCAGATGGATCATAAAGATAAGTGAGAACTTATGTAGAGAACATTAGTCAAACACCTATCTGCGATTACTATTCAACCGTCTCACTCAAACTTACGTGGTTTTCTATTTGTTTAGTACTCATCGGTAGACGACGAATTAATGAACATAGTTAGAGGTACCTGAACGTTTTATCCGCGTGCAACTTAGAGAAAGTCTCATCTATCCCCCTCCATTCTGAACAAGCAATCTGCAATATTGATCGGGTGTTTTTTTAAATGCTCTGCTTTGTTACGTTTTGAACTTTACCTTATCTTACTGTATTCTCCATATGCCTATCATTTCATACGAATAATCTACAAGTATTCCCTCATCACCTAGCAACATTTCTATAGAAGTTATCATCTTCGTTTAAAATATAAATAGTCCCCGCAATATCACGTCAACGGAATATCTCTTATAGGGGGGGGGGACAGTTTTCTCCGCGATAAAAATTCAAAGCAAGGAATACATACCGCGTTTAAAGGATTAAAATACCGAAAGAAAAGGAATATATCGATTAAAATAATTATTCTTCCAAACTCTATACCGGCGAGTGCGGATTATGATTTTGGCCAGACTGGCCGTTATTTCTTCGACATCCACCTACATCACGTCAACCGTCTTCCTGTATTCGATGACTGTAATAATTCTCGACTACCTATTTATCATTCTCGTTCGAATACGTCTTGTCTACGATTTGTTATTTTTTACTAATATGAAGTCGAAAATTACCTTCGAGCGTGTCTTTCCAAAAGTATAGACCGTCATTTCTCCATCCGTGTACGAGAATCTTCGTTTGTTTCCTAGCGTCGTATGTGGAATTCGTTAGCGTACTAGCGTCGCCCACATTTAGTATTTCCATATTGTACGAATTTCTGACAAAAACGAAAATTAAAATCTTTTCAATTTCGATCGTCTTTATATTTATATATCTTTTTTGTTAATACGATATAAATTTACAAAACGTTTGCCTCCTTGGACATGTTTTAATTCCGTTCGCGCGATGATTAAATATTCGAGTATTCGAAAATAATTGAAAGAAAAATTTTCGCAAGTAATAAAAAAAATTTCATTCCTCGAAATAGCGTATTTCCAACATCGAATGAAAAATTTTTTTTTTTTGTTTTTGAAAAAGTTCCTTTTTAGCACCATCATTAAATGACGATCTCGATCAACATAGAACGAATATATGTAGAGGAAGAACTCCTGACTGAGACTTATGTCATCGACGACCAATGCTACATAATGTGTTTACAAGAAACTTACGGAAGAATTCCGCCTACGAAGTACAAGGCGAAACCCAGCGTCGGAATTAGGGTAATTTTTGTCAGACACGATATAAAAATCCTTTCTGTCGTAAAATCTAATAATAACGTGGAGATCGTCATTTTGTATAATTCTCCATTATTTCTACAACGTTCGTATATAAATCATACAATGTTGACTTTTTCTTTTATATAAATCACGCGTATTAAAAAATGAAATTAAATATCGCGACGAGAGATTTTAATAGTCACGATGCGCCATCTGTGGATATAGTAAAATAGACTCGAATAGAAAAAAGGAAGCAGGAGACACAGGCAAATAATTTCTCGCTGATACACGATCCAATGTTTAAGCTACCGGTGTTCGTAAAGACTACGTCGCTTGGAACTTTACGTAAGAGAAACCTCTGAAAAAATTGATATAAAATACTCGGTGACCACTCGTACGTAGATGAAAAATAGATAACGAATTGCTTAACGCAATTAGAATAGTCAGACGGAAAAAATTACACGAAGGAAAATTTTCCCCCGAAATATAACAAAATAGCGAACAAACTCGGATTTTAAATAACCTTAGCAGCTAAATACAACCAAATAACTTTACAAAACTAAAGAAATAATGAAGAAAAATCCGATTTAAACGTTTAGCGAGTGACAAAATTGGCAAAAGTGGCCTCTGGAAAATAAGACCGCGTTTCACAAAAGACACGACTGAAGATGAACTAATCTAATGTATTAACAAAACAAAATAAAATCGAAGTTAATCACTAAGAAATTTTTTATTAATTAAACGCGAAGCTTTTCGACTATACATCTTCAAGGAGCAATGCTTGAAAATGACTTTATAGTCGAAAAGCTTCGCGTTTAATTAATAAAAAATTTTTTAGTGATAAAACTTCGATTTTATTTTGTTTTGTTAATTCATAAAAATCACTACTCTCCGATACATCAACATTAATCTAATGTATATCGTTGTATTTGTGTTTGTGTGTAATTATACGTGTCTACGCGAATATAGAAAACATCCATATTTTTTTTTTAGATAAATATATCGTTCAATAAATTAATAAAATATTCGAAAATAGAAAGCTAATATGTAGATATGCGGTAAGATGTCGGTTACTTCGTAAACAGGTAAAATCGAACATCGTCAGCCGTTGCTTTGGAGCATCCGCTGACCGGAACTGGAGAGAAATCGTTCAACCATTCTTTCAGGAACGAAATGGATCTGGATGACGGTGTAGTAGTGCGCGTGTTTACACCATCTTCAATAAGAATTATTACGATTAAAAATATAACTCTTAACGATTTCTTAACGTAATTCATTACTCGTTAATTCGATATATATATATTATTATAAAAGTTTCGAATGAACGTGTCCAATAAGTTTAACGTGATCGCGAAGAATGTACGATGTGAAAAATTTACATTCATGCTTAGTTAATTGGGTTTCCCTTCCTGATCACTTGTTTCATATACATGTATATATACCTGTAAATCAAGAATCAGAACTAGAAAACAATTAAAAAAAAAAACTGAAATAAATTTCAAAGAATAGTTTAGCTTTTACTCTGTGCTTTGATTTACGAGACGATTAACGAACTAGTTTTTCTTATGACGCTATATGTAAATCGTCTTTTTGAAAAAAAAAAAGAAAAAACAAGAAAAAATTATACTAATGATAATAATAGCAGTAGTAGTAACAATAATAATAATAATAATAATTGTAATAATATATTTTTTTTTAAATTAAAAGATAATAGAAAATAAAACTGACCTGTTGGGTAAAGGTGTTTTTCTTTAACGTGGGGATTTTTTTTTTTTTAGGTTTTATTCCTCGAAACAACCACGTCATCATTGTAAAATTACGTATACTTAAAATAAACGGTCGCTGAATAAGGAATTTACCACGTGAGTAATTTTACGCGCGCCATAAAATATAGCTCTCCCATTCTTACCTTTTTGTAATTAATAGGAATAAATACATTTAAATATTTTTGTAGGCGACTTTATATTATTATTTTTTTAATAATAATATCTATATTTTTCGTAATTTCTCTCGATGTAACTTCCTCGTTATTGGAATTATAGTTAAATTAGACCAACGATAATATTATATAGTTGATTTTAATCAGAGTTCGATGTTTATTCTTAAACTAAGACGGAATTTTTGCTCGGAGTAGGAAAATATATAAAAATTAATATTAATACCAACTTTGATTTTAATAGCGGTTAGTCGCCTGTTTTAATTTCGAATTTTAATAATAAACCATATGATTATTCAATTTTAAGCTGTCACGGCTGATTATCGTGTAAAAATGGACGTAGTTTACATACACTGAAAAGAAATTTGAATCATTTGAAGGTGACCATTATTACCATTATCATTATTATTACTATTACTGTTGTTACTGTTATAATAATAATAATAATTATTATTATTGTTATCGTTATCGTTGTAGTTGTTATTGTTATAATAATAATAAATATTATTATGATTTCCTATAGCTCGTGTGCATACCTATTATATCTCATATATTTTTACTTGGTTTTTTAACAAAAAATGTACTAGAAAATAAAGTTGCATTTTCGTTTTGAACAGTACTAACTTATGTTTCGACCTTTAACTTAATTGCAGTTTCAATGTGTGTAAATAATTTTTTTTTAATACCCAAGAAGCCAAATGAGAGTGGATGTGAATGTTTGAATGTTTATCGGCAAATATGTATATAATCTGAGTGGAATTATAAAACTTATTATTAATCTATTTCATGTAGACAGTCGCTTATTATACAATATCTTTGTGGACCTGGTACACGTGCAGAATTGCGCATAACTAGGTTATATGTTCAGTACATAAATATAGTCTTATTAAGTTCTATTACATATAAGCTTCGTTTAAATATAAGTTCACATTATTATTTATTTTTAACTTTTTTGTTTTACTTCTTCGAAGAATGTCATATGTTATGTTTCGAACTGGTTTCTGTAATAGAATCTTTTATGTTTGTATATATTAAAATAAAAAAAAAAATCGAATTGAATTGAAATTGAATTGAATTATCATCATCGTCATTATGAATAGTTATGAGAATAATAACCGCGATTTACAAGGACCACGTTGTTATAAAGGAATAAATTAAACGATATTTATAAGTTATGCGAATGTGAGCGATTTTCATTAAGATACACAACCAAAAAGAAGTTAAAATCACTAAAATTCATAAAGAAAAAACTTTTAATGACTTTAACTTTTTTTTTAAAAATATTTATAAAATTTAGTTAATTTACTGTTAAAAATAAACATAATATTATTATTACTATTTTTGTAATAAGTACGGATTTTTCGCTGGAATGGCAAAAATGATGCATTTTTTTAAACATATTTCTTATATTGAAATCTGCTTAGAGGATGGTACGCCCGTGGTTGCAGCCTATTTTCATTTTTTCTCGCGGCATTCCATGTTTTATGCGCAATAGGTTTAAATCGTATCTTACTAACCGTGTATATATATAAAATCATCATAATCATTAAGTGTCGTCTCCGTATCGGAGGTAGACGACTACTTACCTGTACATATTTTGTGGTACAGTGTAAATAGCGTACAAGGCAATTATAATATCGCGCTGGCGTAGATAGACACACACACAAACACCCGGAAGAGCTGATTGTAATCGCTTCGTTGTCACGATACAATTGCAGCCCCGCGTGTTATTGTAGTGTACTAGATTGTTTACCAGCGCGCATATTTATGCGTGGTGGTTTGCACTTCCACGCGATAATAATATTCGAATTATTTATTTTCTGATGATAATTCTTGCGTCGTCGATTGTATTCGAATACCTTCCGTATAGAAGTCCATTAGCCACTCGACTATTCCGACGACATAGTATCAAGCTTTCCCAAACGGTCATCCATCCAAGTACTAACTCGGTCAGGCGTTGCTTAACTTCGGTGATCTGACGGGAACCGGTACATTGAACGTGGTATAATCGTTATATATATATAACTAAATTGAATAATGATTTTGCAGTGATTCTGTTCAGTTGCAATATGGTGTTACTTAGGGTAGTATACTAGGCCCGTACTTATTTTTAAATTTATATTATTAACGATCTTTGTCATTTAAACGTATATGACGGAATTTTTAGTTACGTTGACGATACTGTTCTGGTTCACAACTCTCGTTTCATGATTCAAGTGTAAAATTACGTTAACAACATCCCCAAATTGGATCGAATAATAAAAGATTAATTTTAAATACTAAATAATAAAAGATTAATTTTAAATACGAATAAAACCGAATTTGATAGTTTTCAACTTTATCATACTACTAATATTTTATCTATCTGTGTTAATAATGATCAAACTGTCAAACGAGTATGCGAAATTAAATATCTCCGTATTATCGTGGATAATAAATTGACGTAGTCTGTACATTGTATGTAGTTAAGAAATTAAGGAAATTAAATTATTTTGTTCTCTGCATAATTTCTTTACAATAAATTAGGGAACTAATTAAAAATTAAAAAGTTAAAGGTACTATTTTATAATTTATTTTCGCTCGATTGAAAACGCGTTTGACGGTGAGTTAGTAATAGTTCTTTAATGTGTTTAGAGTAATTGTTAAACTTTTTAAATAAACATTCAAATCATCGTACATTATTTTCCATAAGAGCCGTCTATCATCCTGCAGTTTTTCTTTAAGTATAAATAACTCTTCCTTAACAGCCAAAATAAGAGTAAAATTCCTCGATTTATTGTTCGACTCCAAATTAACCTGGCGTTACCATATAACTCAAATCAAGATTAGACGCTTAAAACTGCTCCCAATTCTAAAATATTTATCCAACCCGAAATAAAATATAAATACCCAAATCCTCTTAAATATCTATAAATTTATAATCCTATCACGAATGGGTGTCAGGTATACTCAACAGTCAATAAATCTATATTAAGAACATCACATACGTACACCATGCATGCTTGCAGTACATCCCTCATCACCATCAAAGAGCTGGTGTGCATTAGCAGGATCCTTTCCACTTATGTACTACAGAAAATATACCATATTTATCTCTATTTAAGCCGTCTGCTTAGCTACAATAAAACATTTGCATACAATAGATTTATCTCTCACACAGCACATTCGACGGTTTTACCAGTTGGCAGATACCCTTTATATTTGAATTAACGTTTTAATCTTAAATATATAATGTAAGAATTTCCACGTCGCTCCGATGTTTAATATAGGGCGGTACAATGTGTGCATACGTGTGATAGCATATATATATATATATCCGTTATAAAAAAAACCTAAATGGCGAACGCACAAATAAAACTGTGCTAGTAGACGTCACGGATAATAATATAGCCAGTCAGCTGATTGAAAATGGTAAACTGAAGAAGAAATGAAAAAAGTGAAAATCATGAGAGGTGAAACCAAAAATAAAAAAAAAAAACATTTTAGGGATGCAGATATAAGGGGATATTACGAAGAACCAAATAACCCCTGGACCCGAAGGGATCGTGGCAAAACAAATAAAACAATTAAATGATCAGGCCATAATCTGGACTGCAAAATGTTTTAGCGATATAATTAAAAAAGGAAAAATACCAACAATATGAAAAAAAAAACTAATATCAGAGGGATATTGAAAATTGGTAAAAATCCAGAATTTCCAGCTATAGGCCTATTTTTCTACCAAGTCACGTGATGAAAATATTTGAAAAAATCATTCTTATTAGAATACAATCCATAATTAAAAGTAAATTAATAAGAGAACAAGCCGGTTTCAGACAAGGGCAGCAGCGAGTACGTACTGAAACTGACTCGGTATATTGAGAAAGGATTCTGAGGTAAGCAAGTCACAGGAGTAACGTTTATTGTTCTAACTGCCGCATATTAATGTTTAAAAAAACGTATGTATGACGTAAGATTACAAATTAACAATAATCTTGACAGAACTCCTCGCAAATAGAAAATTTAGGACCAAAGAAAACAACTGAAGCCTTCGAAGAAACGGCTTACAATAAGGTAGCGTATATGCCATAACACTTTTCAGTATCTACAATTAACGATCAGCCAAAGACATTGGGAACAAGAAGATTCATATTCGCAGACGACCTGGCAGTTCCAGCTCAAGACAGGATTCGTGTAAAAGTTCAAGAGCATCTACAACGAGCAATGGAGAATTTATATGATTATTATAAAGTGAATGTTTTAAACTCCAACCCAGGGAAAACGAAAGTGTGTGCCTTCCATCTAACTATCGGAACGGATGTAAGATACGACATAGTCAAACTCGAAAATATCTAAGAGTTACCTTAGACCGAACATATACATTTAGAACGCACTGCGAAACACTCAAGAAGCAAATTGAAATCCGAAATAATTTATTGTACGAAATGCGGTACTAAGCCAGAAGTGCTTCGAGCTTCGCCACTGCCCTTTATCACCTGTAGCACGGCAATAGGCGAGCACAGTCTAAAGCAGATCAGCCCGTACAATAAAAATAGATACAGCGTGATTACAGAATCGGCTGCTTAAAATCGACAGGGATTAAAGAATCAGTACAATATCGCTCCATCATCAATGCTTAGGAAAGTAGCGGAAATTAAGACGAAAATACTACCGTTAGTCAGCGTCACATGCTTTATAGACAATCACCACCCAAAGAAGTGCTTAAGTCCAGAAAAAAATTTTTGGTACCAGCAAAGCATCGCAAGGAAGAAACAACTGGAGGTGGTTGGTAATGAGAGTATATTACCACGTCGATCAACTGGACAAAAATGGAAAACCCTAAATATATTACGAACAAGATGCGGCCGTACAAAGAAAAATTTAACAAATGGGTACTACTGATTCGAGAAACGAATGCGGGGAAGAAGCCATAAACACTTGTTCAGATGTCCACTATTTGGAGTTGATATATATACTAAATATACCGATGTTTCTTTTTTTGTGGGGCATATCGTAAGAGTTTACGAAACACGTCCGCGAGATATGGAAGTTGCGAAAAGTGGGATTTCTGAAGAAATTTCGAAAAAAGTTCAACGACCTATGCTCGAAAAAATGTTAGAAAATTGTGTAAAGAAAAAACTGAATGAAGGTATTGTTGCAAATGATCTGAACGATATTGTGTTCTACAAATGACTGTGTGCTAATCTCTCGTTTTCCGATTTTTAAATAAAATTTCATTCAAAAATGTTAGCGGTTGATTTATTTAAATAACAACGAAACCTCCCGTCTTCTCTTGGTCACCCTACATAAGAATTCCAGACTAAAGCGTAATTTCTCGCGATTCATTCTGCGTAATATTTAATCTTATTTTTATCTTACTTTAATGAATTAGATCATTCTCATTCGTTTAATGATCATTTTATTTATTTAATTCGAAATGTATAGATAACTTACTGTTATATTCGCGTTCTTTTTCTCTTTCTCCCCCCCCCCAGATTTTACGCCATTACTTTTTGGTATTCTTCTTTGTACGCGTACATCGCATATTACTGTTGTAACGGTATGTCGATTATTTACTTCCTTAGTTTACTTACGTTCGTTATTGTTCGGTAATACATTATAAAATTTTGACGCAAACTTATAAATTTTATACAACGGCTTCTTAGGTGAATTGTTTCGATAATTTTAAAAATATTCACATGAATATGTTTTTAAAATTATTGAGCAATACCAGAAAATAAAAATTTTTGTTCGGCTTTAAAATTTCACGTTGTACCGCATAAATACGAATTTTACCTATAATTTATTATGCGAATAATTAAAAAGAAAAATCATAACGCGTGTTTCCCGCGTACCGTCATCATCTGTGCAAATAATTGTTTTGCGCAGACATTATTAATACGTTTCGATATTGTCTGTCATCAGTCACTTTGATATAATATAAAACTTAATAGGAAATAAATGAAGACTAATATATGCTTCGTTAAATAATTTATTAACCTTGGTTTTTTTTTTGTTATGTATAATATACGAAATTCAGCGTTAAATAATATATCATATAATACGCGTTTATACGTACTGAATATATCGAAATTAATCACGTGCTAAAGCCACCGTGGCTTATGATTAAACAGACTATTACGACGACTATTAATATCTTCCCCTATTTATTGTATATAAAATAAAACTTCTAATTTAACGTGTTAACTCTGTTTTTCGGCGCTGTCGGGCTGGTACAAAGTCTCGCTTTCGTTCTTTAGTTTCTGCAGTAAATCGTCGTAAGAATCATTCGACTTATAAGGAACTATAAAAAGAAAATAAATCGATTATTACGAGGACGATAATATATATGCGTACTATTAAAATGAACGCCGTTTTCCACCGGTCAAATAGCACTCGTAAACAGTGTTAGGTGTCTCGTACACCAATGCGATAGAGCAATAATTTCCGTGTCTCATCGTTCTATTACGCAAATATTCGGTCTTGCTGAGGAAGTTCTACAGCTATATTTTCTGCCGCGATAACTTTATCGAATACGCGCTACATCGCAGTTGTTTGCAAACGACTATTCAGCGTCCGTCAGTCCCTCAATAATAATGCTGAGAACTGTCACGAGCGGCTTTGAAAAGAGCAGTTTCTTTGCAATACATAGCTGCTATTCTCATCCGTGTTGTAAGGATTAAAAGTCGTTTCCAAGAGCAACGCGCGGAGATACATTACTTACAGCTTCATATTCATAATGCAGAAGACTTTGGTATGGCGTTTCGTATATTAACGTAAAATTTTTTTTTACTGATTATATCTTTTAACAGTATTGCGCGATTCGGTATTCATCTTTAATTTCAACCCAACCCCCACGGCAAACTTTAGTTTCATTCTGTTTCGTAATTCAGATAATCACCTATTTTCGAATTAATTCTTCGGAATATATATATATATATATATATATATATATATATATATATATATATAAAAGAGATGAAGGATGGTGTTTTTCGAATAGTGCAGTTGGTAATACAGCTATAACGCAAACCGCGTGCTCCACGTTTAGTGTACATACGAGAGATTTGTTCCACTTTCAGTTATCAAGGCATCCTATAACGAGAAAGAATTCTGATTTGAACGTTATTTTCGGCGTGAATCGATCACGACGGGGCAAAGGGAATATCTAAAAGAATTCAAAGTTACGCGATTTTCTTTAATGGGGGGATACCTTACGAAAAAACACGTCCGCCAGATCTGGAACAGCGGAAAACTCGGATGTCTAAAGAAATTATGCAGCAGCGACATATGCTCGTAAAAGTCTTCGAAAATTTTGTAAATACCGAATGAATGTAATATTGTTGCAAATACGATATCTCGTTCGACAAGTGATCGTAAGCTAGTTTCTCGCTTTCTTATTTTTAAATAAAATTTCATTCGAAAATTGTCTTCTCCGGGTCACCGCTTTATATTAATTATTATTATTATTATTATTGCTAGCTGGATATATTTTTATTATTTTTGAAATCTTGTATATACTCACGTATAGTCTCCAAAATAGTCTGTACGAAGTACGTTCCGTTGGCTCTGAAATCGGGAAAATGAATAATTTCAGTTTTAGTCGAGTTAAACATTTATCGTCTTAATTTTTTTTTTCTTATTTTTATTTTTTAATAATGGGCACAGGATTATTGCACCCATATTCATTTATGCTCTATTATAATTCGAGACCGATTAATAACGTTAGATTATTACCTGCTGCTTGCGTATTCACCGACGTTTTCAACACTGTTGTCACTGCAACCGCCGGTAGTATACTTGCGATATCTGTTACATTTCGTTGCCCTATACATGGGTCCGTTTGATCGGTATATACTGTTTATGTAGTGTGTCAAACTGGCGTCGTGACTGCACGTATTATTTATCACGATTACGCCTACGAAGATTTAGGAAAAAATAAATAAAAATATTATAATAATAACCAGATGGAAAAATTTTACATTTTAATTTTAGGTTGTACAAAAATTACACACTTCTCTATATTTGAAATTTAACACGGTGATTTTAGAGAATCATATCTAGATGTGTTTCGTATCGACGGTTATAACAAATTTACTCATCCCTACATTACTTCTTAATCTGCCTAATTTATAAGTGGCCCTTTCTTATTCATTCCATAATATGCAGATGTACGGAAACTAAAAAAAAAAACAAAAAAAAAAAAGAAATAATATAATCGTTCTACTAACGCCATCTATAAATTCACTGAACTAACGTATCGATATTTACTAGTTTTTATATCCATCCCGGCTACTTGTTAATAGTTCGTTATTCGTTTCGTTTGGTATTGTGTATGAAATTTTTACATTGCTATAATTGTTTATAATTGAGTATAATAGTTGTTGATAAAAACAAAAAAAAAAAAAAACAAGTAATTGATTGAAACAAAAGATTTAGTATTGAATTTTTACACTTACACTTACAAAATTGCTCGACCTTTTATAGAGAATTATTGTGCATGAAACAGCTTAACCATTTCATTGGAACTTTCTCAATTTTTATTGTAAAATTCTTAAATTTGGTACGTGACCTAATATAAACCTACTGATTACAAAAAAAACTCGACCTCAGTATCACAGGACCGCCGGGAATCATTTCTAACACGCGGATGAAAAAGCTAACACTTTTACAACTTTACTGAGCTAAAATAATAACAGCAAAAGAAAATTTACACAAATAAGAAACAACAAATTATATAGTAAACTTAATTGCTCTACAACGACATATCGAATGAAAGGCTTAAATTACGTACCAAATTTAATGGAATATTTAGAAAGTGTATACGATTATAAATACGGTTCGATTAATTAATTAAAAGTGTACAGAAACTTTAAATGTTTACTAATTTTCTAAATACTCTCGTATTCAATTAACTAATTGTTCTAATAGGAAACACAATTCCTAATACAATTAACTTTCGCAATTACGATTTATAAATCGTACACTTTAACACCGGCTAAAGCTGCCGTGGATGTAGGAGACAAAGAAACAGTTGCCGGGATTTTATTATAAATGTCTTATTTTCACGAGTAAAAAATTTAGAAGTATTACCGTTAAACAGAGGAATTTTAGATTAAAAAAAAATTAAAATTGAAGAATTCGAATATTTAACAAAAATAGTATTAAAAATAGTTTGCGAGACAAAACCGCGCTTCTAGTAATAATAATAATAATAATAATCTTAGTAATAATAATAAAATTACAATTTCAATTTATTTCTATT